>JAOQIF010000596.1:0-46309 GCA_026260285.1 Colletotrichum sansevieriae | reverse complement strand
TGGTCCCCCCCCCCCCCCCCCCCCCCCCCTTAAAAAAAAGACCATGTAATTCACAGTCCTAAACGCGCTCATTTTTCCAAATCATTCACATATACGAACATGCGGTCACTAGAACTGTGACCACTTCTTATTTCCCAATTTTCACACCCACAGCTCCAGCCTTTGCCTTTTCTAGTCATTTTACGCCACCAAACCACGAAGATGAAGTTCACCGCCGTCGCCCTTGCCGCTCTCTCCCTAGCTGCCACCGAGGTCTTGGCTCATCCCGAGAGGTTGACCAAGGAGAACGCCAAGCGCGAAGCTGCCTTTGCCGGCCGCTCCACCAACAAGTGTGCCGCGTCATCGAGAAGCGCAAGGCTGACAACATCGCCAAGCGCTCCCAGAGGCTCTACGAACACCGCGTCGAGAAAGGCGACTTCGTGCAGAATTTCCACGGCATGTCCAAGCGCAACACCTTGCAATACACCAAAATACAGAACAACGCTTGTCTTCTGGCCCCGGAGCCCATCTTCGGTCCCTACGGCGTCCACGGCGAGATGAACCGCTACGATCTTCGCAAGACTCAGCCCGGTATCGACTTCTACTTCGACATCGGTATCATGGACATCACCACCTGCGACCTTCTAGAGGGTGCTTCCGCTTCAATCTGGACATGCAACGCCACTGGGTCTTACGCTTCATTCACCGGCATTGAACCCGATACTTCGGAGCTTCTTGATGGTGGGGAGAAGCGCTCGGACGGCAAGACTGACGACGAGACCTTCCTTCGTGGTGTCCAGGTCTCTGATCCCCACGGCATGACCGGGTTCCTCACCAAGCTCCCCGGATACTACACCTCTCGCTCCACCCACATCCACATTGCCGTCCAGGCTCATGCTTCTTTGGCAAAATTGGCTACAGCCAGACCGCCATCCAGCACGTTCGCCAGCTGCCTTCTTCGAAGAGGACCTCCTCGAACAGATCTACGCCGTTAGCCCCTACTCTTCCCACTTGGAGACTCTAAACCGCCCGACCAACGCCGAGGAATCTGTCCTGTCCAGCGCTAGCGAGGATGGCTACATGCCCCTTCGTTAGCGTCTCCCTCCTCGGTGACAGCGTTAAGGACGGGCTTGTCGGCTACCTCATCATTGATGTGAGCTCCACTGGTGACAGCATCGCTGCGACCGAAACTGATGTCAACCCCCAGGGCTGGATCCGTACAGGTCCTGTGTCACGAGCCTGGATGAGATCGTAGGGAAAAGGACTCATCGGACTACCCTATAGGAGTCCATAGAAGGGGGACACTAGGTAGCGCATTAGATAACAGGCTATACTAGGAGTCTATAGAAGGGGAACACCGGGTAGCGCCCCGGGTAATAAGCTATACTAGGGAAGTCTATAGATAGGGGGCACCGGGTAGCTCCCTAGATAAGTCCTCTAATCCTCATATACCCTTATATAGTAGACTAAAGGGTTAGAGAAGAATAAATATTACGACTTTGCACCTATCTATACTAACTCTTTCACTCTATACTAAACCTATTTATAATATATTCTTCTCTCTTACCTATGCTAATAGGGGTGCAAACCGTTAGAGTAGTACGACGTATAATAATAATACCTACCCGTAGGTCTACTAGGGAGGCAGGGTCCCCTGCTAGATAGGAGCTACCAAATAGCTAAATTAGGATAAGATACCTATCGATCGGAATAACGAAGAGAGTATTAGTAAAGAACTAGTTAATTAATTAATAGAGGCTGAATTAGAGAGTTAACTAAAGCGTAAATAAGAATATCTTAAGGCCTTAAGGGCTAGCTAACCGTTAATCCTAATAAATAGCCCTACTACCTACTAGGTAGTTATTAGTAGCAACCCCGAGATAAAGAAGCACTAGTCGGAACTTTGGGGGAAGCACCTCCTGATACTTAGGTACCCTAGATATTTACTAATAATATAGACTCCTATATAGAGGTAGTAAGATAGGTACTCACCTAGTTAGAAGCTAATAGCCTCTATACGAATACTAATAAGTACGAATTCATAAGTATAACAAAAGAGGACCCTATTATTTTCACCACCTATCTAGGATCTAACAGGTAATTAATAGGGGATAAGCGGATAAGCTCTAGATTAATAAAAACCGTCCTACTATAAGAAATCCCAATTAATAATAATAACAACTATATCTATATAATAGACCACGTCATTACCTATAGGGGCCCTAGATAGAACTATTAGTACCTTATTAAATAGAAGGGCTATAGTAAACTAGATAATTCATAGGAACTGCAATATAATATATCTATTGATTTATAAAATGACTATAAAGCCTAATTATAGGTATAAATATTATAATCCCTATATAATTCAATAGGTAACTAGTAGGTTATTAGAAATAAGGCACGCTAGCCGGGTATTCTAATTTACTAGCCCGAAGGCCCTCTAATGAGGCAATAGAACGAGAAAATGCCCGAAGGCAACTAGATACCTGCCTGAAAGTAACTAAAAACTACCTAGAGCTTATTAGCAGCTTACTAGGGGCGCTCCTGAAATTTTTAAATCTACTAGGTGCTAGTGCTTATCTTATTAGAGCTATTATCCCCGCTACTAGAGTTAGTAGTAATAGCCTTATAGTTCTAAAAATATATTAGAAATACTAGATAAGTACTAGGGAGGTACTAGCAAGGCTTATATAGACCTACGACTTTATTATAGGAGTTAACTAACTCCTAGGTATATATAGCCTATACCTCCTATGTTACGACCCGTAAGCAAGGATGACAGCTGAACGACCCACTTGGGCGTTAAACGGCTAGGATAGGATATTTATACTATAGGATACGCGGGAATAATAGGGACTTACTTAGGAACGGAAGAACTATAGTATAGGTTATATAACGATAAGATAACGATTATTTTGGATTAAAATGATCTAGTATAACTTAGGGGCTAAACGATTATTCTGGATTAAAATGATCTAGATCGACCTAAGGTATAAAGGTATATGTTTAGAACTAGACTAGTATATAGTATAACCTAAGCCTAGCTTATAGCTAGACTTCTATAGCTCTTTAGCAATTAACTTATAAATATCCTTATAGATACTCTCAGCCTACCTTTATTACGAATTACTTATTAAGCTTAAGATTGATCACCTTAGTCTCTGAAGACCTGATCTACTATTAGCCTACGACCTATGACTACGACCACGACCTAGTATATTATTATTACGTATTAATCCCTAACTTCTATTAGTAGACCCTACTATCGGATAGCTAATTATAATACTTTGATTGCTCCTATTTAGTAAGTTAAGTATTAAGACTACTAATAGTATTAATAAGATATCTTCTCGCGCCTCTGCTAAGTTACCTACTCCTAGAACCTCCTCTTCTTTATAGTAACTAGTTTAAAACCTAGCTAAAGAACTTAAAGGAGCCCCTATAGCTATAGACTCTGATAACGAGGTAACCCTAAAGAAAGATACCTATAACTAACTCCGAACTAGAGTTAAGAAAGGAGATAATAATATTACTAAAATCTAGACTATATATAACGAAACTATTATAGAACTCTAGAGCCTTAAGAGAATAATATAGTAACTAGGAAATAGCTCTTAATATATTATAGACCTAGAAAACGAAGTTATCTATCTAAGAGGATAAAATAGTAATACTAATATTAAAGAACTCTAGAAAGAAGTTAGAACCTTATATACTACTACTAATATTATTATAACCCCTACTAGAGGATAATAGAAGCTTAAGCTTAATCTTCTAATAACTTATAATAGCACCCCTAGATATCTTAAAGGATTCCTAATTTAAGTTAAGAACTATTAGAATTTCTACTATAGTGATTTCACTAATTAAACTAAAAAGGTAGTTTATATAGCTACCTACTTTAGAGGATAAGCCCTTAAATAGTTTAAACCTATTTAAGAAGAATTCCTTAAGTATAAAACCCTAGATAAATACTCTATAGAAACTCGCAATATATATAGTAGTTTCTAAGGATTTAAAGATGCTCTCCGCTCGCTCTTCTAGGACCCTAATAAAAAGCGATAAGCTAAATAAGAGCTATTATAACTTAGATAAACTAAGTCTACTAAAGACTTTGCTATAATCTTCTAATAACTTATTATCTAACTTAACCTTATTAAGGAAACTAAAATCTTTATATTCTACTAAGGACTTAAGGATAAAATTAAAGATGAGATTATTAAGATTAACTACCCCGACGACTTCCTCTAGTATGCCGAGCTTGCGATTAAAATTAATAATTAATTATTCGAATGCTATAAAGAAAAAGGCGAGAAATAATAAGGATCTAATTCAGGATATAAGTACTAGTAGTAGCCTCAATATAAGTTTAATAGTTAATAAAACGATAATAGGCCTCGTAATAACTAGAATAACACCCGATAAAGTACTACCTACGGATAACATAGTAGACCTATGGACCTTAGCATAATAACTAAGCCTAACGATAAGAAGCCCTAGAACCCTAAATGCTATAACTGCAATAAGCAAGGTTATATCTCTAAGGATTATTAATAACCTAAGAAGCTTCCTTAGAAGCCTGTGATAGAGAGACTACGATAAGTTAATATGATCTCTAAAGCCCCCTATGCGTCGCTATTATAGACCGGGTGCTATAATGATAACTATTGAATCCATCTCGAAGATAAAGAAATATTAGGTTACTACCTAAGGGATAATAACTCCGGATAATCTAGATACGATGTAACTACCTCGGATACTCGACCTAAGACTCTAGTAATAATATATATTAATAATAAAATAGTAAGAAAACCTAGAGAATAGCTTAACGAGATGCTACAGATTCCATAATCTGAACCCGTTAGCATATCCCCTACTATATGCGACTAGGAACTAGAAAACGATAATAAATAAAAACTCGCATACCTTTAGCTAGCTAAACTCGCATACCTAGAACAAATCTAAGACGAACCTTATAACCCTATATAGGAAAGATAACTAAAAGCTATGCTTATATATATAAAACGACGAAGGAACGCATATAGAAACCCCGCTTAGATCGAATAAATTAACTAAGAACTTAAAAAATAAGTTAAAGAAGAATCCGATAAAGAACTAGAATATTAGCACGACCTGATAATAGAATAATAACTTCTTAATATAACTAATAACTAGATTTTTAGAGAAGGCGAAAGTTTATCTTATAACTCGGATAAACCTCGTGATATTACTTAATAATATACTTAGGTAGAGATTACCTATAGGTATATCCCTAGTATAAATAACTCTAGCTCTAAAGAGGGATCTAATAATTAAGAAGATAAGACTAAATAACTTCTATAGTATTAGGAAGTAAATATATTTCAAGACTAGTAATAATAATACTTCTATAGCACTCTAGCAAACTAGCGAGAATAGGACTATATTCCCAAACTATATATAGGAGACTACCTAATACTAAGAAGTAACTATTAACTCTACTAAACCCTCTTCTAGCTTTAATACTTTTATAATAAATATAAAGAATAAATAAGAGAAAAGCATAATTACTAATTCTACCCTAGAAGATATAATAATAAACCTATTCGGGAAGTCTACTCGATATCTATTATAATTAGATAGACTATAGTATTATTCGAAGATAACCTTGTAATCTTCAGACCTAGCTTATAATTCCTTATAAGATATTAATATAATAATATAATAAAGTAGGATAAATACTAATAAGATAAGTATTAAGTATATTATTAAGAAAAAGCATATACCTAGAGAATCGCAAAAAACAGACCTAGACCTCTATAGGTTAAGATCTATAAGAATAGCCTTATAAAGGCAAGACGGGAAGGAAAATAGATTACTCACCCCGGATTATTTAAGTAGTTAAAAAACTAGACTTGCTTACTAAAGAAGGATTATAATAAGTAATAAGCAAAAGATCTATTTACTAAGTATTATAAGGATATAAGGATAATATCGAACTAGAAGTTACTATTAACTAGTAAATAACGCTCGCGCTAATTAATAGCGGAGCTAAAGCTAACTATATTACTCCCCGAGCTATTAATAAGCTAAAAGTATAATAGGGAGGAAAAGAACGACTATACCGCCTATATATAGCAGAAGGAGAAGAATTTAAGTATAAAGGAGGTACTATTTATAACGAGACTACGCCCCTTGAGATAAGCTATCTAGATCGGAAAGAAAGAATCTAATTAGATATTACTAATATAGGAATATATAATATAGTGCTAGGATTACCCTAGCTACGAATAAATAACCTATGGATAGATTAGAGAAAAGGCTAACTCTATTAGGACTACGACGGTTTAGTCCCTAAGCAGCCCTATTAGAATTAGGCCTCAAACGGATCGATATAATAAGGAGTAGCAAAACGATATATCTATTACCTCAAGGCAAAGGAAGCTATATTATAACTATTAATAACAACGGATCTCAAATAAAAGAACGATCTACTTCTATCTATCCTAGAAGAATATAGAGTTTATAAGAAACTCTTTATAGCTAAGTTAGAAACTAGACTGCCTGAATATACTAGTTTTAACTATAAAATACCCCTTAAGGAAGGGAAGGAACCACGATTTAATAAAATCTATAGACTTAATCTAATAGAAATAGAAGCCCTAGATAAATATCTTAAAGAGAATCTAAAGAAAGGTTATATTAGACCTTTGATATTACTAGCAGGAAGCCTAATCCTATTTATACTAAAGAAGAATAGAAAACTATAACTATATATCGACTATTATATACTTAACGAAATAATGATTAAGAATTGCTACCTACTACTACTTATTAATAAAATAAGACGACTCCTCTATAGAGCTAACTAGTTTATAGCTCTTAACCTTAAAGGAGCTTATAACCTAATTAGAATAAAATAAGGAAAAGAATAGAAAACTACCTTTATAATATAGAAAGGATATTTCAAATACCTCGTTATATTATTCGGTCTTACTAATACCCTTATAACTTTCTAAAATATAATTAACTATATCTTATATAAGTA
This sequence comes from Colletotrichum sansevieriae, assembly GCA_026260285.1. Classification (NCBI taxonomy): domain Eukaryota; kingdom Fungi; phylum Ascomycota; class Sordariomycetes; order Glomerellales; family Glomerellaceae; genus Colletotrichum; species Colletotrichum sansevieriae. Next base: position 39,300 of record JAOQIF010000596.1, on the reverse strand, counting down.
TATCGATATTTATATAGTAATTTACCTTAATAATATTCTTATCTTCTCGCTAATACTTAAGAAATATAAGGAAGATATATATCACGTCTTATAAGCTCTTTAGAAAGCTAAGCTCCTAGTTGAACTAGAAAAGAGCGAATTCTATACCTAAAAGGTAGAATACCTCGGATTCACTATTACCCCTAGAAAAGTCTATATATTAGAAAATAAAGTTAAAGCTATTAAAGAATAGCTAGTACCTAATAATCTTAAGGAAGTTTAAGGATTCCTAGGATTCGTTAACTTCTACTAGAAATTTATTAAAGACTATAATAAGATTAATATAACTCTTACTAGCCTTAGCTATAAAGATACCCCTTTTATATAAGAAGAACTATAATAGATAGCATTTTAGAAGATCAAGGACCTTATCGCTAGCAAACCTATTCTAATTATTCTAGATCTAATGAAATAATTCGAAGTAGAACTAGATATATCTAACTATATAATCGGAGTATAACTATCCTAATAAGACTTAGAAGGATAACTATACTTATATACCTTCTTCTCTTATAAACTTTATAGACCTGAACTTAATTACTAGATCTATAATAAAGAACTTATAGTAATTATTAAAGCTTTTAAGGAATAGAGACCCGAACTCTTAGGAACTATCTACGAAGTACTTATATACTCGGACTATAAGAACCTTTTGCACTTTACTACCTCGAAAGTATTGAATAAATAATAAGTTAGATAGTTAGAATTCTTATTAGAATTTAATTTTCGAATTATTTACTATAAAGGATTAGATAATAGTAGAGCTAATGCTCTTAGCTAATAACCGGACTATAATATCCTAGTATTAGAAGAAACCTAGGTAATCCTTTAAGAAAATAATAATAAAGACCTAGTACTAGTAACTAAACTCTTGATAATAGCTAGACGATCTAGTACTAGCCCGACTAGTGAATTAAATAACGAAGTAATTATAGAGTTTTATACCTATCCTATATATAGCTACTAAGGAATTATAAAAACCTAGAAACGACTATAATAATAATATAGAGGAACGATTAGTAGAGAACGTATAGCAAAGGCAATTAGAGACTATGAAGTCTGCCTTAAAAGCAAACCTACTTAATACTAGCTATATAGTATACTATAACCTTTACTTATACTATAAATAGCTTAGCAATCTATATCTCTCGACTTTATTATTAAACTGCTAAAGTCTCGAGAACCCCTTATAGGAGTATACTTTAATAGCGTTCTCATTATTATAGACCGACTCATGAAGTATACCTACTTTATTCTATATAAGGAAGTAAGTAATGCTAAAGAATATACCTATACCTTTATTAAGTATATTATTATTAATTACGGTATACCTAAGGAAATTATATTAGATAGAGATAAGATCTTTATATCTAAGTTTTAGAACTTAATTATATTATAACTCGGTATTAAGTAAGTAATATCTACTATATTTCACCCGCAGACCGATGGATAAATAGAATAGATTAACTAAATCCTCGAAACCTACTTCTACGCTTATATTAATTATAACTAAGATAATTAGGTTATATTACTCCTAGTCGCCTAATTTATATATAATAGCGCAATTAGAGAAAGTACTAAGGAATCCCCCTTCTACCTTAACTATAGATTCGAACTAACCGCCTATAGAAAACCCTAAATAGGCCTAGCTATAATAAGAGCTATCGCCTTAATATAATAAATCAAGGATATCTAAGAAAACGCATATAAAGAACTAGAATTTGTATAATAATAAATAGTATAGTTTATAACTAATAAAGGATTAAGAGACTAACCTTAAAAGAGGGGAATAGCGCCTATCTTATATAGCGAAATATTAAAATAAAATAACTAAGTAATAAACTTAACTATAAAAAACTCAGATCTTTTAAAATTTTACGAGTAATTTTACTAGTTAGCTACGAGCTTAAACTCCTAGAAACTATAAAGTATTACCTAGTATTCTATATCTTATTACTTAAACTAGCCCTATAAGGATTATAAATAAATAACCTCGTTATTATAGAAGATAACGAACTAGAGTATGAAGTCGAATGAATTCTCAACTACCTAGAAGAACTAAATAGATACTAATATCTTATTAAATAGAAAGGATATAGTTATAAAGATAATATATAGGAACTAGCTAAGAATATTACTAATATAAAAGACGAGCTTATAACCTACTAGTAGTAATACTAAGAATAAGAAGTAATACTAGTAGTACTAGTAATACTACTTCTAATAAAAAATAATAGCTATCTACGAATAAGATACCTATACTACTTCATAAAGCTGCCTACTAAAGCAGACCGACTATAATAAGGAAAACTATTTATTCGCCTAGGAATACCCGAAGCTAGTTAAGAAACCTCGGAAGAACCCACGTTTAGAGGGATACCTAAGTCTATAACCCTAATACCTAGAGAGAACTAAGTAGACTTATTAGGAGCACCCTATAATAATAAATCCTCTACTACCCGGGACTCCTATACTTTAAGAGCATGCTCCTCCGCCTCCTATTTATCAATAGACTATATTCTACGATAGATTAAATCCGAACTATGCTCCTTTAGGAACCTTTTTTGCTTATAAACATAGGATAAATAACTTAAAGTAGTAGCTAGTTAAGTCTATAAAGTTTCTAACGCCTCCTTAGCCTCTTCTTCTTCTCGCTCTACCTTCTTCTGCTCTTTGAAGTAATAATTTATTATAATAAATTAGCTGCTGCTAAAGAATATATATCGATTACTCATAGGTATTTGCTACGTTACTACTATTATAGGTCGAAAAACTACGCTTAATATACTTATTATAACGCTTCGAGTTAGTGAGGTCTCTCTTATATACTTAGTTATACTAAAAATAGGGAGAATACGGCATAACGTTATAACCACGATATCCCATAAGATTACTAAGGACCTGATAATTGCGACGAACTTAGGCGCAACGAGCTTTACGCGAAATAGATTTTTTAATATAATCTGATATAGTATTAGTATTATAAAAAATCAGGAAGCACGATTAATAGATCCCTAACCTAGGACTAACGACCTACTTATATTAGGCCTTGAGGATAAGACCTTTGGGGAGGGGACTTGATATTACGACCCGTAAGTAAGGATAATAGCTAAACGACCTACTTAGGCGTTAAACAGCTAGGATAGGATATTTATACTACAGGATATGCGGGAATAATAGGGACTTACTTAGGAATAGAAGAACTATAATATAGGTTATATAACGATAAGATAACGATTATTTTAGATTAAAATGATCTAGTATAACTTAGGGGCTAAATAATTATTCTAGATCAAAATAATCTAGATTGACCTAAGGTATAAAGGTATATATTTAGAACTAGACTAGTATATAGTATAACCTAAGCCTAGCTTATAGCTAGACTTCTATAGCTCTTTAGCAATTAACTTATAAATATCCTTATAGATACTCTTAGCTTACCTTTACTACGAATTACTTATTAAGCCTAAGATTGATCACCTTAGTCTCTGAAGACCTGATCTACTATTAGCCTACGACCTACGACTACGACTACGACCTAGTATACTGTTATTACGTGTCAATCCCCAACTTCTGTTAGCAGACCCTACTGTCGGATAGCTGACCGTAATATCCTATACCTCTATCTACTGTTTTGCAAACTACTCTATTTCTAAGTAGTAGTAGTAGAGCTCCTTATATTACTTATATAATAGTTTAGTCTGCTTCTCCGCCTCCTTAGAGAGATACTACTAGTAAGTAGCAGCCTCCTCTAAGTGTTACGGTCAGCTTTCCGACAGTAGGGTCTGCTAATAGAAGTTGGGGATTGAGACGTGGTAACAGTATACTAGGGTCGTAGTTATAGGCTGATTATAGATCAGGTCTTCAGAGACTAAGGTGATTAGTCTTAGACTTAATAAGTAATTCGTAGTAAAGGTAAGCTGAGAGTATCTATGAGGATGAATATAAAGGTTAATTGCTAAAGAGCTATGAAAGTCTGACCTTAAGCCGGGCTTAGGTTATACTATATATAAGTCCTGAATAGTTCCTTATCCTGCTACTAATTATTAATTAGGTACTACTAAGCGCTTAGTGATCGTTAGTGATCGCTTAGTAGGTCTTACTAAGCGCTTAGTAATCTATACTATCTGCTTAGTCTTATCTTATCGTTATGTAACTTATGCTATAGTTCTTCCGTTCCGAGTAAGTCCCTGTTATTCCCGTGATCCTTATAGTATAAATGTTCTATTCTAGTCGCCCGACGCCTAAGTAGGTTAGTTAACTATTATCCTTATATAACGGGTTGTAATATTAGGTCCCCTCTCCAAAGGTCTTGTCCGCAAGACCTAATATAAGTAAGTCGTTAGTCCCAGGTTAGGGATCTATTAATCATGCTTCCTGATTTTTATAATGCTAATACTATATTAGGTCGCGTTATTAATAATCCTGCGATTTCCACGCTTCGTCGTTACTATCGTTCTCTTAATATTACTAAGAATAGTTTTGAAATCATGCCTTATCGTTGCTATCGTTCTAAAGGTTTGTATTATAAAATATTACCTAGTTTATTAGTCTATAGGGAGTATATTGCTATAGGTAGTACTCGTCGTTCTTATAATGCTTCTAATAATATAATTTATTAACGTAGGTCTAGTTTTGCATAGTTCTTTATTTCTTATTAACTTATTATAGTAGAACGATTAATAGTAGAATCTTATTATTTAGATAATAAGGAGGAAGGAGCTAAAGAATTATTTTAGAAGAGAATAGAGGCGCTATAGAAGGTATAGGCTAAAGTAAATAAAGTTCTCACTAAGTTATATTATATTTATAAGGCGAAGCAGATAGCTTTTAAGAAAGGTTATAAGGAGATATTAGTAGTAGCTGAGGAAGGCGAGTCGTCCGGGGATCCTTCTTCGGGGTCTCCTATAGTTTAGGAGGTATAATTAATAGGTAGTTTTAGCATAGTTAACCTAGATGCTATTCTAGGTAACTAGAATCCTAATACTCCGAACTTCTTATTAGGGGAATCTTAGTTTTCTATTAGTATTCCTAACTAAATAAATAGTTTCTTTTGCCTTAGTTAGTCTGCTTCTATTAGTAACTTTGTGAAGTAGTATAGGTATCTAATTCGTTTATATCTAGCGTTTTTCTAAACTAATATAATAAGTGCTAGTATAGTTTCTCGTTCTTAGTATTATTACTAGTAGATTGTGAGTTTATCTTCTGCATTAGTGATATTCTTAGCTAGTTCCTATATATTATCTTCATAACTATATCCTTTCTACTTAATAAGATATTAATATCCTTCTAGTTCTTCTAGGTAGTTGAGAATTTGTTTAACTTCGTACTCTGGTTTATTATCTTCTATAATAATAAGGTTGTTCGTTTATAATCCTCATAGGGCTAGTTCGAGTAATAAGATATAAAATACTAGGTAATACTTTATAGTTTCTAGGAGTTCGAGCTTGTAGTTAACTAGTGAAATTACTCGTGAAATTTTAAAAGGTCTGAGTTTTTTATAGTTAAGTTTATCGCTTAGTTATTTTATTTTAATATTTCGCTATATAAGATAGGCGCTATCTCCCTCTTTTAAGGTTAGTCCCTTAATCCTTTATTAATTACTAAACCGTGCTATTTATTATTATATAAATTTAAGTTCTTTATATACGTTTTCTTAGATATCCTTGATTTATTATACTAAGGCAATAGCTTTTACTATAGCTAGGCCTATCCGGGGTTCTCTATAGGTAGTTAGTTCGAATCTATAGTTGAGGTAGAAGGGGGATTCCTTAGTACTTTCTCTAATTATGCTATTATATGCGAACTAGGCTATTAGTAGTAATATAACCTAATTATCCTAGTTATAGTTAATATAGGTGTAGAGGTGGGTTTCGAGGATTTAGTTAATTTGTTCTATTTATCCGTCGGTCTGCGGGTGGAATATAGTAGATATTACTTATTTAATACCGAGTTGTAATATAATTAAGTTCTAAAACTTAGAGGTGAAGATCTTATCTCTATCTAATACGATTTCCTTAGGTATACCGTGATTAGTAATAATATACTTAATAAAGGTATATACGCATTCTTCGGTATTGCTTACTTCCTTATATAGGATGAAGTAAGTATACTTCGTAAGTCGGTCTATAATAACGAGGATGCTATTAAAGTATACTCCTATAAGGGGTTCTCGAGACTTTAGTAGTTTAATAATAAAGTCGAGGGATATAGATTGCTAGGCTATTTATAGCATAGGTAAAGGTTATAGCATGCTATATAGCTAGTATCGAGTAGGCTTGCTTTTAAGGTAGACTTCATAGTTTCTAATTGCCTTTGCTATATATTCTCTACTAATTATTTCTCTATATTACTATTATAGTTATTTCTAGGTTTTTATGATTCCTTAGTAACTATATATAGGGTGAGTATAAAACTCTATAATTACTTTATTATCTAGTTTACTAGTCGGGCTAGTACTAGATCGTCCGGCTATTATTAAGAGTTTAGTTGCTAGCACTAGGTCTCTATTATTATTTCCTTTGAGGATTACCTAGGTTTCTTCTAATACTAGGATATTATAATCTAGTTATTAGCTAAGAGCGTTAGCTCTGCTATTATCTAATCCTTTGTAATAGATAATTCGAAAATTAAATTCTAATAAGAATTCTAACTATCTAACTTATCGCTTATTTAATACTTTCGAGGTAGTGAAGTATAAAAGGTTCTTATAGTCTAAGTATATAAGTACTTTATAGATAGTTCCTAAGAGTTCGGGTCTCTATTTTTTAAAGGTTTTAATAATTACTATAAGTTCCTTATTATAGATCTAGTAGTTAAGTTCAGGTCTATGAAGTTTGCGAGAGAAGAAGGTATATAGGTATAGTTATCCTTCTGAGTCTTATTAGGATAGTTATGCTCTAATTATATAATTAGATATATCTAGTTCTACTTCGAATTATTTTATTAGATCTAGAATAATTAGGACGGGTTCGCTAGCAATAAGATCCTTAATCTTCTGAAATGCTATTTATTATAGTTCTTCTTATATAAAAGGGGTATCTTTATAGCTAAGGCTAGTAAGAGCTATATTAATCTTGCTATAGTCTTTAATAAATTTCTAGTAGAAGTTAATAAATCCTAGGAATCCTTAGACTTCCTTAAGATTATTAGATACTAGCTATTCTTTAATAGCTTTAACTTTATTTTCTAATATATAGACTTTTCTAGGGGTAATAGTAAATCCGAGGTATTCTACCTTCTAGGTATAGAATTCGCTCTTTTCTAGTTTAACTAGAAGCTTAGCTTCCTAAAGAGCTTATAAGATATAATATACGTCTTCTTTATATTTCTCAAGTATTAGCGAGAAGATAAGAATATTATTAAGGTAAACTACTATATAAATATCGATATACTTATATAAGATATAGTTAATTATATTTTAGAAAGTTGCAGGAGCGTTAGTAAGACCGAATAGTATAATGAGGTATTTGAAATATCCTTTTTATATCCTGAAGGTAGTCTTCTATTCTTCTCCTTTTTTTATTCTAATTAGGTTATAAGCTCCTTTAAGGTTAAGAGCTATAAACTAGTTAGCTCCGTAGAGGAGATATCTTATCTTATTAATTAGTAGTAGTAGGTAGCGATTTTTAATCGTTATTTTATTAAATATATAATAGTTAATATATAGTTATAGTTTTCTATTCTTCTTTAGTATAAATAGGATTAGGCTTCCTGCTAGTAATATTAAAGGTCTAATATAACCTTTCTTCAGGTTTTCTTCGAGGTATTAGTCTAGGGCTTCTATTTCTATTAGATTAAGTCTATAGATCTTATTGAATTATAGTTCCTTTCCTTCCTTAAGGGGAATTTCATAATTAAAACTAGTATATTTAGGCAGTCCGGTTTCTAACTTAGCTACGAAGAGTTTCTTATAAACTCTATACTCTTCTAGGATAGATAGAAATAGATCGTTCTTCTATTTAAGATCCGTTGTTAGTCTAGCTTCTTTTGCCTTAAGGTAGTAGATATATCGTTTTGCTACTCCTTGCTATATCGATTCGTTTAAAGCCTAATTTTAATAGTACTACTCAGGAACTAAACTATTATAGTTCTAATAGAGTTAGCCTTTTCTCTAATCTATCTATAGGTTATTTATTTATAGCTAGGGTAGTCCTAGTACTATATTATATATTCCTATATTAGTAATATCTAATTAGATTCTTTCTTTCTAATCTAGATAGCTTATCTCAAGGGGCGTAATCTCGTTATAGATAGTACCTCCTTTATACTTAAATTCTTCTCATTCTGCTATATATAGGCGGTATAGTCGTTCTTTTCCTCCTTATTATACTTTTAGCTTATTAATAGCTCGGGGGGTAATATAGTTAGCTTTAGCTCTGCTATTAATTAGCATAAGCGTTATCTGCTAATTAATAATAACTTCTAGTTCGATATTATTCTTATATCCTTATAATATCTAGTAAATAGATCCTTTATATATCGCCTATTATAATCCTTCTTTAGTAGGTAAGTCTAGTTTTTTAACTACTTAAATAATCTAGGGTGGGTAATCTGCTTTCCTTCCTATCTTGCCTTTATAAGGCTATTTTCGTAGATCCTAACTCATAGAGGTCTAGGTCTATTCTTCGCAATTCTCCAGGTATATGCTTTTTCTTAATAATATACTTAATACTTATCTTATTAATATTTATCCTATTTTATTATATTATCGTATTAATATCTCATAGGAAATTGCAGGCTAGGTCTGAAGATTATAAGGCTATTTTTAAATAATATTATAATCTATCTAACTATAATAGATATCGAGTAGACTTCCCGAATAGGTTCGTTATTATATCTTCTAGAGTAGAATTAATAATTATACTTTCCTCCTATATATTCCTTATATTTATTATAAAAGCATTGAGGCTAGAAGAGGGTTTAGTAGAGTTAGTAGTTACTTCTTAGTACGAGGTGGTCTTCTATATATAATTCGGGAACGTAGTTCCGTTCTTATTAATTTGCTAGAGTGCTATAGAAGTATTATTATTACTAGTCTTGAAATATATTTACTTCTTAATACTATAGAAGTTGCTTAGTCTCGTCTTCTTAATCATTAGATTCCTCTTTAGAGCTAGAGTTATTTATACTAGGGGCGTACCTATAGGTGATCTCTACTTAAGCACGTTATTAAGTAATATTATAAGGTTTATCCGAGTTATAAGGTAAACTTTCGCTTTCTCCGAAAGTCTAGTCGCTAGTTATATTAAGAAGGTATTATTTTATTAGCAGGTTATACTAATATTCCGGTTCTTTATTAGATTCTTCTTCGACTTATCTTTTAAGTTCTTAATTAATTTATTTAATCTAAGCGGAGTTTCTATATGCATTCTTTCGTCGTTCTATATATATAAGTATAGCTTCTAGTTATCTTTTCTATATAGGGTTATAGGGTTCGTCTTAAATTCGTTCTAAGTATATAAGTTTAGCTAACTAAAGGCGTGCGAGTTTTTATTTATTATTATCTTCTAGTTCCTAGTTATGCATAGTAGAGGATACGCTAGCGGGTTTAAGTTATTAGATCCGTAGTATTTTATTTAGCTATTCTCTAGGCTTTTTTGCTATTTTACTATTATTAATATATATTATTACTAGAGTCCTAGGACGAGTATCCAAGGTAGTTACGTCGTATCCGGATCGTCTAGAGTTATTATCCCTTAGGTAGTAACCTGATATTTCTTTATCTTCAAGATAGATTCGATAGTTATTATTATAATACCCGGTCTATAATAGCGATATATAGGGGGCCTTTGAGATTGTGTTGACTTATCGTAGTCTCTCTATTATAGGCTTCTAGGGAAGCTTCTTAGGTTGCGTGCAGTCTTTAGCGACGTAACCTTATTTTTTATAGTTCTAGTATTTAGGGTTCTAAGGCTTCTTATTATTAGGCTTAGTTATTATACTAAGATCTATAGGTCTGCTATATTATTTATAAGCAGTGCTTTATTAGTTATTATTCTAGTTATTACAGGGCCTATTATCGTTTTATTAACTATTAAACTTATATTAAGGCTGCTACTAGTACTTACGTCCTAAATTAGGTCCTTATCGTTTCTCGCCTTTTTCTTTGCAGCGTTCGAATAACTAGTTATTAATCTTAATCGTAAGCTTAGCGTACTAAAGGAAGTTATTAGGGCGGTTAATCTTAATAATCTCGTCTTTAACTTCATCCTTAAGTCCTTAGTAGAATATAAAGATCTTAGTTTCCTTAGTAAGGTCGAGTTAGATACTTAGTTATCTAAAGGTAATAGTGAATTCTTTAGTAGATTTAGTTTATCGAAGTTATAATAGTTCGCATTTAGCTTATTACTTCTTATTAGGGTCTTAGAAGAGCAAGCGGAGAGCATCTTCGAATCCTTAGAAACTACTATAGATATTACGAGTTTCTATAGAGTATTTCTCTAAGGTTTTATACTTAAGGAATTCTTTTTAGATAGGTTTGAACTATTTAAGGGCTCGTCCTCTAAAGTAGGTAGCTATATAGACTACCTTTTTAGTTTAATTAGTAAAATCGCTATAGTAGAAATTCTAATAGTTCTTAACTTAGATTAGGAATCCTTTGAGATATCCGGGAGTATTATTATAGGTTATTAGGGGACTAAGCTTAAGCTTCTATCGTCCTCTAGTAGGGGTTATAATAATATTAGTAGTAGTATATAGGGGTTTGATTTTATTCTAGAGTTCTTCGATATTAGTATTACCGTTTTATCCTCTTAGATAGATAACTTCGTTTTCTAGATCTATAATATACTAAGGGCTATTCCCTAGTTACTATATTATTCTCTTAAGGCTTTGAAGTTCTATAGCGGTTTCGTTATATATAGTCTAGATTTTAGTAATATTATTATCTCTTTTCTTAACTCTAGTTCGGAGCTAGTTATAGGTATCTTTTTTTAGGGTTACCTCGTTATCAGAGTTTATAGCTATAGGGGCTCCTTTAAGTTCTTTAGCTAGGTTTTAGACTAGTTACTATAAAGAAGAGGAGGTTCTAGGAGTAGGTAACTTAATAGAAGCGCGGGAAGATATCCTATCTATACTATTTAGTAGTCTTAATAGTTAACTTACTAAATAGGAGCAATTAAAGTATTATAGTTAGCTTTCTAATAGTAGGGTCTACTAATAGAAGTTAGGGATTAAGATATAGTAATAGTATACTAGGGTCGTGGTTATAAGCTAATAGTAGATCAGGTCTTTAGAGACTAAGGTGATCAGTCTTAGACTTAATAAGTAATTCGTAGTAAAAGTAAGCTAAGAGTATCCGTGAGGATAAATATAAAGGTTAATTACTAAAGAGCTATAAAAGTCTAACCTTAAGCCGGGCTTAGGTTATACTATATATAAGTCCTAAATAGTTCCTTATCCTACTACTAATCGTTAATTAGGTACTACTAAGCGCTTAGTAATTATTAGTAATCGCTCAGTAGGTCTTACTAAGCGCTTAGTAATCTATACTATCTGCTCAGTCTTATCTTATCGTTATATAACTTATGCTATAGTTCTTCCGTTCCGAGTGAGTCCCTGTTATTCCCGTGATCCTTGTAGTATAAATGTTCTGTTCTAGTCGCCCGACGCCTAAGTGGGTCGGTTAACTATTATCCTTGCATAACGGGTCGTAACACTAAGGTAGCTACCTAGCGGTCCTCTATCTCTATAGAGATCTTAGCCTCCTTAGTCTTATGCTTCTCGGGCGTAATATTAGTATCGTTTTTCTTAGCCTAGAAGGCCTTCTTTACTATAAGCTAGGTAGCGAGGATCTCCTTTTAAGTATAATTAGATACTAATAGTAAAGCACTAGAGAGGTACTAGAGAAGCACTAGGTAACCTACTTTATTCTTAGCATACTACGCCTGAATATCGGGCTCGGAGCTGCCCTTATCTATTAGCTATTTAAGCTTATTAGTAGCGCTTATTATATAACGGGTAGGCTATAGAGAGTTAGTAGCTAAGGATTAGAAAATAATATATAAAACTTATATTAATATAAGCTTTTCCGTTGCCTATTTTAGCATAACGCTTGCATTTAGTTAAGGCGTCTAAGAGATGAATTAGTGATAAATTCTAAAGCTAAAGCTAGCGAAGCACCGGATAAGCACTAGCTAAGGACTAGGTGCTTACTATCGCTCTTAAAGCAGATAATTAAGCTTGCGAGAAGCTTGATTTTAGGAATATTATCTTTAGGCGGCTCCTACTTTACTTATACTAAAAGGTAGTAGTAGCAGGAGCATACCCGTAGCTCACCTATTATAGGGATATAGGAAGTATCTAGCGTATTAGCAGGGAAGGGGGCGGCGTTAGTAGTAGTAGGAGATATAATAATTTATTATATAATAATTAAGATAGAATAATAAGGGAGCAGGAGACTAATAATAACTTATTAGTATTATAATCTAAAGAAGTAAGAGGAAGGATTTTAGTAGGGTGAAATTTCGAATAATATTTATACTTTTTAACTTAATACTAAAGTTAGCTTTTTATATAGCTAAAAGGAAGATAATCCCTAGATTATCGTATTATTCGCCTTTCTTTAACCCTATTATATATAGGGAGGTACTAAATAACTACTAGATAATAACTAGTAAACCCCTATATAATAATAATAACCTCTTTTACCCCTAGAGGGAGAATATCTTTATTACCCCTATAAAGCTACTAAAAATATAATAATAAGTAGAAAATATAATAATTCGGAGGGCGAATTTAAAGCAATAAAAATAAGCTTAAATAATAATATATTTTAGCATAACCCTGCGAAGGAAGGAATAACCCTCACGAGGGAGTTTACCTATAGGTATCCAGATAACTACTAGGTAGCAGATAGAGAGCTATAAGAGTTGCTAGGGTGGAGGATAGATACCCTACTACTAGCTAATTACTCTTCTAAGCTTCTCTAAACTATAGCTATAGGTATCTAGATAACTACTAGGTAATAGATAGAGAGCTATCAGAGTTACTAGGGTAGAGGATAAATACCCTACTACTAGCTAACTACTCCTCTAAGCTTTTCTAAACTATAGCTATAGGTATCTAGATAACTACTAGGTAGCCCTAGACCTTTTAGATAGAGAGCTATAAGAATAGCTAGGGTAGAGAATAAGATACCCTACTACTAGCTAACTACTCCTCTAAGCTCTTCTAAGCTATAACTTTTTAGATAGAGAGCTATAAGAGTTGCTAAGGTAGAGGACCAGGTGCCTTACTACTAGCTAACTACTCCTTTAAGCTCCTCTAAGTTCTAAAGTCCCTTTATACCTCTAAGTATTTATATAGAGAGCTATAAGAGTAGCTAGGGTAGAGGATAGGTATCTTACTACTAGCTAACTATTCCTCTAAGCTTCTCTAAGTAAAGTCCCTTAATACCTAGGTATAGAGCTATAAGAATAGCTAGGGTAGAGGATAAGATACCCTACTACTAGCTAACTACTTCTGTCACAGTCTTCCTACTAGCCTGGGGCTACAGTAGGGGTCGCTAAGACTGCGAGTAAAACAAGGAAAAGAGCAATACAAACGTGAATAATAACAAATAGTGCAATAGGTAATTATAGGTATATTATAATATATTCTATAATAGCTAAGCCTTCTAAGCTTATCTGCTAGAAGTCTCCTACTTAAAGGATAGGCATTAAGCCTAACTATAGTTACGTGGAATACTACGTAATAGCTAACTATATTACTAAAAGGCGTATAATATATACCCCCTTTTTAAAAAGCAATTATCCCGATTACTATTACTATCGATCTAGGATATATATGCTTAATATTCCCTTTTCTCCCTCTTCGCATCCTAATCGCTAGAAATTATTATAGCGTTATTAATTAGTTATCGCGCTAGTAGATAAGTATATCGAACTTAGATATCTACTAGCGCTTAGCGGCGCTATTATTACTAGTATCGCTCGGTGCGAGTTGCTTATTACTAGTATGCTAGAGACCCTTGATTATAATATAGAGGTTTGCAATCTTAGCGCGAAGGCTTATAATCTCCTTAGTCTTAATTATATTAATAGCTGTGCGAATCTTATTAGCAACTGCTTGCTTAGATATGCTATCGTTCTTAAGTTTAGCGAGATACTCGCTAATAGTATTAATATTAATAGTATCTATATTAGCTATATTAGTTTCTATAGTATCGAGGCGAGGAAGGATTTCCTATCGGATGCTATTAATAATAGTATTAATATTGCCCTCAGCCTTATTAGCAAAGTCCTTTATATTTTTAGCATCCTTACGGGCTAACGGGTCTATAGTAGTAATATTACTAATATTAATAAGCGGGGCAACGGAAAGGAGGTTAATATAGTTTATTGCAATAAGGTTGCTAGTAATAATTCTATTAGTATAACTATAGGTATTGCAAAAGTATATAGCAAGGACCTAGGCATAACTAGGGAGAAGCTTGCTATAAGCGTTATTATTAATATATATATTATACGCTCGCTTAAGGGTATCCTAGATATATCTAATATAAAGGTTAGAAGATATGTTCTCAGAAGGCTCGATACTATTGAGGATTTTCTCGATCTCCTTAATAAGGATAGCATCGGAGTAGTATAGAAAGGTGTTATTAATATAAGCCTTCGCCTTATTAATCTGCTAGCGCTAGGCTATAGGGCTAGGGTAGCCCTTCTTAGGAGTCTTATAAGGGGTAGTAGCTGCGGTTTTAGCTAGGGTAGTCTCCTTAATATTAGTAGTAGTGCTAGTAATAACGCAGGCTAGCTTAGTAGCCTAGGTATCGTTATTCTAAATATTATTAGCGTTATTATTAACGACCTCCTTATATTAGGTCTTAGCGTTTATAGCAAAGAAGTTCTTCTTAGCTGCCTATCTGCTCTTCTTATAATCCTTGTAGGACTTCTTCTTCTTAGCAGCAGACTTACGAGTCTTAACTAGAGTGCTAAGGTTAATACTATAGTTACTAACTTAGTTATCGCTACCTTAGTTATTACTACCTTAGCGCGGGGAGATGGGGTTAAGCACCTTATTATTCTAGGGGTTAGTACCCTCGTCTTAGCTGCTATTATTATTAGATAGGTGAGAAAATAGGACCTCGTAGTTATTAGTAACTTCCTTGCCTTTAGAAGCTATTATTATAGTAGTATTAGTTAGGCTAGCGTTCGGGAGGCTATATTTAGCAGGTTAGGATAATATTATTGCTTATTATGAGAGGTCTATTAGGTAATAATTAGCATATAGGAGAGAAATAAATAAATAAAAAGTATAGGTATGCCTAAATAAAAGTAAGCAGGTATAATAAATAGAAGGAAGGTATAGAAGGAAAAAAAAAAATTTATAATAGGGGTTAGTAAGGAAGGCGTATAAAAGTTAATACCCTCCGCTCCTTTCTATTTATTTCAATATAAGATAGAGAGATCGAGGAAAGAGTAGTTAATAGTAAAAATAGTAATAATAAAGGGAAAATTTGCAATCCTAATATTAGTTTAAGGTATATATATTTATCCTATTAAAAGGATAGGAAAACTATTCAGTTATATACGAGGTGTGCACCTTCTTATAGCTCTTTTAATATCCTAGTTAAGGGGGAATTTAGCGTTATACTTATTAATAATATTATTTATATTAGGCAATAGGGAGTCTCTTTATTCCTAGGTATCGTCTTTTGCTATAAAGCCCTTCTATCGGACGAGGTATTTAATAGTAGGTTTATAACTCTTCTATAAGACTCTTCGTTTAATAATATAATTAAGTTCCTACTCCTCACTACTATTAACCTCAATAGGCTTTAGTAGCGGAGTCTCGTAGTTAAATAGGTCTTCTCCCTAGGCTAGCTTATATAGCTAGGCTATAGAGAGGATTAGGTAAACCTGCTAGTGCTTAGGAATATCTACCTTATAGGCGAGAGGACTAATAACACGCTTAATTTAGAAGGGTCCTATCTATCTAGAGGTCTATTTGCTATTATATTATCCTAGTAGGTAGAATCCTTTGCTAAGTTATATCTAGACTTTATCCCCTTTATTAAAAGTTACGTTAGTATAGTAATTATTATATCTCTCCTTATATAAGGCGTTCGCTATATTAATAAGTAGCAATACCTCCTTCTAATATATCTCCCTAAGGATAGTAAGGCTCTTAGTTAGGGCGCTCGTTTATATAACTATATTAAGGATACTTCATAGCTTAAATCCGAGCATAACCTCGTTTAGCGATTATCTAATTATAGTAGATAGGGAGTTATTAAGATTATATTATAGGGCAGGTAATATATTAGTTTATAGTATGTTAGGGGATTTATATATATAGAACTATATTACGATTTTAGTAGTCTAGTTTATTCTTTTGCTCTACCTATCTATCTAGGGGTAGTATGCTATTAAGAGGAGGAGCCTAACGTAAAGGGCGTTGAATATCGTATGCTATACTATAGAGATAAACTTAGGATCCTAGTTACTAATAATATAATATAGAATTCCCTAGTCTAAGAGGAAAAATGCGCGGAGTAGGACTATTACCTATTCTTTTGCTCTATAGGTTGAATATCCTGCGAGAAGGATTATCTTTTTTGAGAATTTATATATTACTATTACTAATATATCTAACTCCGGGAAACCTAGCAGGGCGTAGGGACTTCTATAGGATAGTACCTTAGGTATATCGGTAATAAAGTCTATAGTAACGGTATTATAAGGGATATCTATAATAGGGATAGGTTATAGCTATCCTAATAGCCTTTAGCAGTCGATTTAGTTCTCTTTGCACTAGTTATAATAAGCGATATATTATTATATAAGCAACTTCTTATTATAAAACTAAAAAGTCGATATTTCTACTATTATATAGTCCGCACTAAAGTAGTATTTTTCGTTATAACTAAGGCGGAGAATCGCAGGTACTAACTTATGCGGAATGCAGAGTCTCTAAGTGCTATCTATAGCTATATAAAGGATAAGCTCTTCTAGTAATAGACTCTAAGGAGTTATTCGACAGCGTTTTAGGGCTCTTCTAGCAGCTCTAGCGCTATTTTCTATAGTAGTAGCATCGAATAGTAACTACTACTTACCTAGTTCCTTCTACTAGGATCGGAGTTATTTGAGAATTTTGCTATACCTCGTGTTATTAGTATAGTTATCTATAATCTTAGCGATAAAGTCCTCTGAAATGCTTATAGTTATCTCCCCTATTGCTCCGTAGGCTTATGACTTCTTAGCTAACTAGTTAACTATATCTATAAATCCTACGTTATTATTATTATCGTTGCTATAGGTTATTTCCGCGAGAACGTCGCTATCCTCAAACCTATTAGCTCGTCCTAAAGCTATAAGTAATAGCAGGTATAAGAGGGCGTTGGGAATAATATTAAGCTTCCCTAGTATATAGGTAATATTGAGGTTAAATTATAATAGGTAGTTCGCAGCGCTTATAAGCTGCAGGTTAGCCTTATTAAGGTCTATAGTCCATAGCGAGGTATATATGAGAATTCCCTTTATAGCTACGTGATCTATAAGAATCTATATAGAGTGCTTATTCGATTATACGAGCTTATAGAGCTTCTTTATAGCCTATACTACTACTACTACCTCTACCTCTATAGTAAAGTATTATTTTTCTAAGGGTAATATAACCTTAGATAGAAAAAGCACTAGTTAGATATAGATTTATATAATATCTTTGCTAGGTATATTAGTACTATTCTATAGGATACCTAGTTAGAATACTATAAGCCTAAAGCTACCTTTATAAGCATTAACCTTGAAAAATATAAGCTTATTTAGGTTATAGTAGTATCTCACGACCTAGTTATAGAGATTCTCCTAGAGGGCGTTCTACACCTCTTGCTCGCTTAGCGTTAGCTCGAATAACACCTTTTAGACCCTCTTTATTCGAACTGCTTTTAATAGACTATTAGAAAGTATATTTTTATTATAGAGTTTCGTAATAAGATAGGTCTTTCTATCCTATAGTAGTATTATAATAATATTATACTAGGGTATATTATATTATAACTATCTAGCTATTCCGAGGTATCTCTTAATATTATAGAGAGTTTTTAGGAAGTAGAGGTTCTTAAAAGCTGCAATCCTATCCTCTATTCGTTTAATACTATTAGTATTTATAATATAGCTAAGGAGTCTTACTTTAGGAAACCCTATAAAGGACTTCTTAGGTCTAATATAAAGGCAGTTATTCTTAAAGAGCTTGAGAATAATATTAATATACTAGAGATAGTCCTCGTTACTATTACTAAAAATAATAATATTATTAATATATACTCGAGCAAAGTGCTAGTAGTTATATAAGAGGCGGTCTATAAAACGCTAGGCGTAGGCTAGCGAGTTCTTAAATCCTATAAGGACGACATTAGAAACCTCGATACTATAGGGACTTATTACTACTATCCTATTATAATATCTCGAGTAGATTAGCAGTTAGTAGAAGAACCTAGTAGTATTAAATATTATTATACGTTTCTTCCCTCTAAGGGTATTTATTATATCGTCTTAGTTAGGAAGCGGGTATATATCCGGGATAGTGATTTAGTTAAGAGGGCGAAGGTTAATAATAACCCTGCCTTTTTTTATACTATTAATAACTCGCTATATAACGAAGAGCGGATAGATAACTAGGATTAGCCTATTACCCTATACTATCTTACTATTAGTATATATCTTGCTATAGATATTCTCAACGACCTCGAGGTCTTTAGCGCTAAGGGGGTAAGGCTTTACTATAGCCTTCTGGTTTTACTACCTTTTAATAAGCTTAATATATATATATTAGTTATCTAGCATAGGTATAATCCCCTTATTATAATAAACGTCTCGGTTATCGAGGATTTCCTTAAGTCTATTAATAAAAACCGTATCCTAATTATAGATCTTAACTCTATCCTTGCTATATATAACTAAGATATCTTTTAGCTTAGATATTCCATAAGATAGAATATTATCCGCTCGACGAGGCAGTCCTAGGCTAGATTTAATAAGCGGGGTTATAAACTACATGCTACCCGCTATATTACTCGTAGCCCTATCGAATTTATATTATAAGAACTAGCGCGAGTCTAATTCTCCTCTTATAAGGGTAATAACGTCTGCGTAGTTAATGAGGTTAATAGTCTCCTCTACTTCTGTTAGAATAATATAGCCTAGCTGCTATCCTCTTAGGATTATTATTAGCTTATCTATTATATTTTATATAAGGACGAGCTTAGGGTTATCTGCTATAACCGTTATATTAACTACGCTAATATACCTAGATTAAAACTGCTAAGTATTAGAGCCTTACTAGCTTAACTTAGGGAGGTTAATAAAGCTAGTTATAATAAATATATTACTCTATAGGGGAATAACTATAGTATAGGTATTATTAATTTATCTAGTTACTAGGTGCTATCTCCTGAACTAGACTAGACATTGCATTCTATATACTAAGTAGAACTTAACTATGCCCTTATTGAAGTCTATAACTAGCCCGTGATCTTCATAGAACGGTATTCCTAATAGAAGATTCGCTCCGAGGGTATTTATAACTCTAGCTATAATAATAACGTGGCTATTAATCTCTATATTGCTAGTAGTACCTAGGATATAGAAGTTGAATATAACCTGCTCTATTACCTAAAAGGTTAAGTCTATTATATTTATCCTCTATAGTTCTATTATTTGAAATATAGGATTCCGCGCAAAGCGTAGTACCTAATTCCTATTAACTAGAGTTATTAAAGCGCCTATATTAATATAGACTTCCTCTAGGCTAGCTATATTATCGCTTTTTATATTAAAGCGGAGATATATCTATTTAGCTAGTATTATTCGTTTTACTAGTTTCACCTAATCGTTAATAATTTAGTTTTTCTTAAGTAATACCTACGCATTATTTGCTAGGGGAATTATAATAAGACTTGCGAAATTTACTATATTATTAATATAATATATAGCTAAGTCTAGAACCGAAGTAGTTAGGGAGATTGCTAGCGGGCTTCTCGCTATAACCGCGATATCCGTCGTCTAGCCCGCTATTTCCTCTTTATATAGTTGCTCTAATAGGGTAGCTAAATCATAGGGGACTTCCTATATATCTATTAGGATATAGCTGCTATTAACGAGGTCGTTAATATTATAATTATTATTATAATCCTCCTATATATAATAGGCATCTAAGTCTATCTAGCCTAGTCTATTATATTTTATATAACATTAAAAACCCGGGTTTCTCCATAGCTAGTTCTATAGGCAGCGATCTTTCTAGTTTTAATAGTTATTAGAGCGCTAGAAGCGTTACTAAGGTTAATAACGTTATTAGGGTTGCAGATTATTATAATTATCCCGTTAGAAGTCTCAGTTAGTCTATTATCCTTTATTATTAGTCTATATTGCATTATTAGACTCTTCTAATATATAATTAACGCTAGTTAGCGCCTAGAGTCTGCGCTAAACTACCTTACGTTTTTTCTCAGCTATATTAAAGTAATCCTCGAGAGTATCGCTAGCTATTAGTTTATCTAGGAATTGCTAAAGCTCTAGGTTAATTATATTATAGAAGATTATTAATAGCTAGCTAACTATAGATATTAGTCCTATCTACGCTCTACTATATTTAAAATAATTTTAAGTAAAGTTATAAATATCTCTATCTCCCTTAAGATCTTCTATAGTAAACCTATATATAGCAATTTATTAGATAGACTCCTATTAGGTTAGTATAAAACGTCTCCTAATAATATTACATAGGGCGTGATATCCTATATAGAGGTAATTCTATTATTTAATTAGCCTGAGTTAGTATTCCTACTAGCTAAGTGCTTTCTCTTATAATAGAGAGCTCTAATTCTATATAATCTCTAAAGCTATAGCTAAGCTAGTAGTTTTAATATCTAAGCTAGAGATTTATAGATCTATCTCCTTATAATATAGAATATCCTAGTTATAAAAGACGGGCTCTATACTATACTTCTTATTAATATCTAGCTAAAAAATACTATACTATTAGGCAAATCTACCTTCCTATTGAGTTCCTACGGGCTATAGCACCCTAGTATTAGCCTCAAGCTAGCTAAATACCTGAAGGAGTAAAGCCTCGAGACCCTAGGATAGCAGCTCTAGATAGGGCCCCTAGGATAATAGTAAAAATATTAGTAGTAGCGCTAAATTCTACTAAGGCAGCTAAGTCCTCCCTATTAATATATCCTACTTTAGCAGACCTATAGTAATATTATAAAGAATTTATAGTATTCTATAGATTTTTCGCTCTAATAATCCTATAATAGTATCTTCTAGCGCTATAACTTATAGTTCGGGGTTTTTTCTACTCCTATTATAAATATTATTTACTATAGCTCTTATTTTAATAGGAGGTCCTAGGGGTTTAATATCTAACTAGCTAGACTAGATAGGAGTTGCAACTCTTTTATCTCTTAGGGGCAGAAGGGTGATTCTCTCGCTAGCTCTATAAAGGCTTTCTTCTCTAGACGGGGGCATAAAAAGTGCTATTATTACTAGAGTATCCCTTATAGCTATAATTATATTAATAATACTAATTAATATAGTTATATAATTATTAGGCTTAAGTATCTAGTAATAGCATAGATTAGCTTTCGCTTTCTAGCCTATATTAATAATATCTATATAGGGTATATAGTTATTATCCTATTTAAGAGAAACGAGGTTCGCTATCTAGTTATAAAATCGTTTGCTAAGGCTAAGGGTAAAGTTATAATCCTTATAAGCCTATTAGAAACTATAGAGCCTATAAGCCTCGTTATAATATCTAATTCTAGCTATATCTCCTATATTATAATATTCCTCTATAAGAGAGGGATTATTATACTAATTTAATATTAAACTTAAATAGTTAGCTATATAAGTTAATAATTAAGACCTCTATCTCTTTAACTTCTTTAACTTCCTTCCTTTTAGTATATAAATACTTTTAGGAGGGGGTTTCGAAGTCGAGTCCGAGTCCTCTACCTTATTATGAGTTTTTATAATATAAGGGAGGTCTTAGATAAGGAAAAAAGAATAAGTTATACTACTAGATATTATAATCTTCCTACTAGCCTAGGGCTATAGTAGGGGTTACTAAGATTGCAAGTAAAATAAGGAAAAGAGCAATATAAACATAAATAATAATAAATAGTATAATAAGTAATTATAAGTATATTATAATATATTCTATAATAGCTAAGCCTTCTAAGCTTATCTACTAGAAGTCTCCTACTTAAAGGATAGGCGTTAAGCCTAACCGTAGTCACGTGGAATACCACGTGATAGCCGACTATATCACCAAAAGGCGTGTGACAACTTCTCTAAGCTACCTAGCTATTTAAAGAAGAGTTTTATAGCTAGACCTAGGGATATTAAATTCTAGACTTATAGGAACTAGGAACTAAGAAGGCTTATAAGAAGAAACTAGGTAAGTACTAGGTACCCTCTAGATAACCATAGAGTAGCTTAGTCTAAAGATAGATTAGTTTAGAGAGAGGGGATCGTATTATAAGCCTAGATAAGATCATAGGGAAAAGGACTTATTAGACTACCCTATAGGAGTCTATAGAAGGGGGATACTAGGTAGTATATTAGATAATAAGCTATACTAGGAGTCTATAGAAGGGGAATACTAGGTAGCGCCCTGGGTAATAGGCTATACTAGGGAAGTCTATAGATAGGGGGTATTAGGTAGCTCCCTAGATAAGTCCTCTAATCCTTATATACCCTTATATAGTAGATTAAAGGGTTAGAGAAGAATAAACGTTACGACTTTGCACCTATTTATACTAACTCTTTCACTCTATACCGAACCCGTTTGTGACATCCTGTTGGCACTGCAAAGCTTGCCGAAGCTACTACCGCCGATGCGGCCGCGGGCTACACCTCCTAAGCCAGTGGGATAAGATTGCGACCGTAGTAAGTGGGGAAGCATATTTAGTTTTGGGCTGCATCAACGGTGACATGGACTCCCACTTTGAGGTGATCTACGATGACATCGACAAGCCAAAGGGTGGAAATTCCAATTTGCTATCTCCCGCAGGTGCTGTCAGCGGTGTTTCCGAGCAAGCCATGAAGCAGATTTCGGCTGCATTTGGCCTCCTGATTGCGAGCGGAGCTTGTGGACTACCCCAAGGAGGTCGTCTCAACGATATGTTTCCTGAGATTCATACTTCGACCCTGGAGGAGCTACTCTGTGGAGCATGGGCTGGAAAGTAGATTCACAAGGTCTCTGAACACGCTCTTACGGGTTCAGAGTATGTATTTCACAGCTAAATACTAGGACTTGGCTATCGTGTTCCAACGATCTTCACATTAAATATCTCCTGAGATCGTCGCAGGCTTGTTGCCCATGTGTCCTTGTATCTTTGCTGCACAAGTCGATCTAACCACAGCGATTTTTGCGCCAACGAGAAAGACGCAAGCTAAGAAGGTGATTGCGCCAGCCCAAATCTGAGCCCCAACGTACTTTCCACCCGATGTGTCACAAAGGGGTATGGTGCAGAGTGAAAGAGTTAGTATAGATAGGTGCGAAGTCGAACATTCATTCTTCTCTAGCCCTCTAATCTACTATATGAGGGTGCGTGAGGGCTCGAGGACTTATCTAGTGAGCTACTTAGTGCCCCCTATCTATAGACTTCCCTAGGATAGCCCGTTATCCGAGGCTCTACCTGGTATCCCCCTTCTATAGACTCCTAGGATAGCCCGTTATTCGAGGTGCTACTCGGTATCCCCCTTCTACGGACTCCCAGGATAGCCCGTTATCCGAGGCGCCACCCGGTGTCCCCCTTCTACGGACTCCCATAGGGTAGTCCGATAAGTCCTTTTCCCTACGATCTCATCCTGGCTCGTGACACGATGCATCCACGATCGCTCCTAATAAAGGCGGGCCCGCGAAGGATGCTGCTCCAACAACAGTGGCGACCATACCGAAGCGCACTCCCATTTTCTGTGGATCTTGGGTCAGACTTGCCAATGCCGGGGTAAACATGCCTTGCGCGAATCCATTCGCAATCTCGAATACCACAGTCAACGCGTATAGGCCGGGTTTATCACGAACTCTGATCCATGCGAAGTACATCACACCCACGAGAGCGTTCCTGAAGATGGACATGTGAATGGCACCAAGATATCCTGCTACTACGCCAGCTAGGGCGCGGCTCGGGATTCCTGATCAATCGAGGATCAGAAGCAACGAGACAGACTCCGTGTATGAAAGGCCGATAGCCTTCTGGACGAACGTATTGATCTAGCAAATTGGCTGGGCGCTCACTCCCAGGGCTTGAGGTAGAGTTGCTTACGTAGAAGAAACTGAAGTAAAGGCCCAAAAAGAAGAAAAAAGACCCTGCGGCGAACAAGGAGTAGGGACGCTCCTTGAACGCCGCCCATTCCAAGAGCGGACCTGTCTTCCTCGGTCCGAGACGCGGCTTGAGGAGCGTGCGTGCGATGATGGCCAGACCCAACATCATGAAGACCTGGCATCGGACAGCCCAAGCAAAGCCAACACGAGGGATGGTATAGTTCAGCAGAGTGGGAAACGTAACAGATCCAAGACCGGTTCCGACATTGGCAATTGACAGGGCTAACGTCCTGCGCTCTTTGAAGTAAGATCCAATGACGGCGATTCCCGGCATAAACATGATCCCCATAAAAATTCCTGTGTACAGTCCTTGGGCAAGAAATTTCTGCCAGTACTCGGTGCAGAAGCTGGTGAACAACGTTCCCGTCACCGCCATGAAGGAGCCGCCTATAGCGGCGTGCCTACCATATCCAGCATATACCAGACGTGCCGAAAACGCCCAAATACCAAAGACGAGGAAGATCCGCATAGAGCCCACCCACGATACCTATGCTGATGGAAGGTTCAGAGCGGTGGTGTACTGTAATTTGGCAAAAGCAATCTGTTTAGCTGGATGATTCCCGGCGATTCGAATGAAGAGCCTATGAATACATAGGCTTGATACGCGCCGTATGAGGAAGGGTAACCCCAAGAGATTTGGTTGGTTATGTTGCATGCGACAACCTGCAGCCAAGCGCGGAACCCTCCATCGGGACAAGTGAAGACCCGCTCATCTGCTTCGGCCTGTACTGATTCCTGGTTCGGTGTCTGCTTGGGCTTCGTCTCGATATCCCACATTTGATGCTGTGCATGGTTTGGCGGCTCCGCCGAAATGTCAGAGTTCAGAGGCATCTTGGCTCAATTGACAAATGTTGGCTCGAAGGACGTTAGATCAAGCGTGAGCTAGCGATGATTGCAGAATTCGGTTTAGAAAACTGACGGCCAAGTCAAACGATGGGGGCGCGCCTTATTTAGCGCTAATGATTATCGAGAACTATGTTGAATGTGACTTACGCAAGATTTGCATCGGGCCCTGGAGTCCTGATAATGCAGAAGCGGAAAATGTTCCCCAAGTCTTGACCCGCCACCAAAAGCACGTACAGAGGCAGAATCTTGCACGCTGAGATAAGGAGCTATTCATCCCGGCTTAAGCTCATTCCTCAACACTCAGCAACAGGCTTCCGATGAGGCCGTTCCCGAGCGTCTCAATACCTACGCAATCCAGCTTGATTAGTCCCTTAGCTTGCCGCCTTTTTTCGTTCTAAATAGGATATTTCATGTTTGGCTCATTGATCAAGCTCCGTTTTGTCGGCTCCGGATTCGGCCGGGACCCACAAACCGAGTTTCTCGGTTCGGTTCTGCGGGAAACACGCTCGTCCAATCTCATGAGCAACCGCCGGGGATAGGTTAAATACTCTACGTCTTTATAAGTTCTAGATCTCTTTCTACTTTTACGATTTGTTGTCTTTTTTTTGGGCTCTTAAGGAGAGGAGGACAAAAGAGGCACTAAAAGCTACTGGAACCGACATGCTGATCAATGGTGTTAAATAATACGGGAAGTTCCGTAGCTATGATGAGGATACGGGAGGTTCCTTAGCTATGCTATATATATATAAGACGTAGAATCCCCTTACCTAAAACTGCGGGGAAGGTTCTAATAATAATATTAATATATTATATACTATAAATAAGCCTACTAAATCCTATAATTAATAGTTTAAATAAAATAATTACTAATTAAAGCTATTATTAATTAATAGCTTATTTATAAGCCTACTCTAGGTATAGATAATTATTTATATTAATACTAATACTTATATTGCTATTTATTATTATTTCTTACCTATCTCTATTAAATTAATTAAAGTTAGAGCTATTATAATATTAACTCTACCTAGATTATTAATAATTATTTTAAATAATTAAGAGGATTAAACCCTTATAGTAGTAATAAACTAAATCTATCCTAGTTTTATATAATATATATGTGAGGGGCTAGCCCGGGTTTGTTCAACTTAGGGGTGCCTTAATTATAGTAATCTAAGCTAAGGAAGGGAAGTTTTCTAGGAAGTTCCCTATGCGATAGAAAAGCGGATATAGGGCGAACGTTAAGCGAGAGCGGTTATTAAGGGTAGAATCCTTAGGGTCTATAGCACTATCTAGATACTAGTAGTAGCATAGCTTATAATATATACCCCTCCTCCCCCCCCTCCCCTAGCTCTTATATAAGTTGCAGGTTTGAGCACGAGCTAAGGGCTAGTCTGGAGCGATATTAATCCAGGCTACTAGCTGCTCTACACCCTACTAGTAATAATTATAATAATATAATTTTTCACACCCCTAGTTTACTTCCTCTTTTTTTTCCTCCTCCCGTTAACCTATACTAGAGTAAGTTAATTAATTAATTATAACGTTATTTTAGCTAATAACTCGTCGTTTTAGCAGCGTTTTTAGTACGCCTTCGGTCTATATTAATATAAGTTTATTATATCTAAACCCCTATTAATTGCTAACTCGCGTAGATCTAATTAATCTAATTTTCTCTACCTCTATAATAGCACCCCCTATAAGTTACTACCTGCTCTTTTCCCGTTGTTTTGCTATAATTAACCTTATATAGCCCCTCCCTAACTCCGATAAGGAGATAGAGTCTCCTCTTCCTATTGAGAGCTAGCCTTCTAACCGCTCTACCTTTACTAGCTTCTCTAATTATAAGGAGGCTGCTCCTAATAACTTCGATCTCGTGGATAATCCCCTCTATACCCTAGCTAGCTAGGAGCTATGCGAGTACCTCAACCGCCCCCTTCCTATATATCCTATCGCCTAAGAGCCCCTTATAATATATATTCTTCTATTTATTTAGCGTTTTTCTAACGTTCTACTAGGGTCCCTACCTGCACTAGCTTATCTTTAGTAGTATCCCCTAGGATAAGACCTAGGGGCCTCTTCGCGAGGTTCCTTACTTAAAGTATATATCTGCTATAGCTAAGGCTAAGAAGCCTAGTAATATTATAGCTTGCTATAATATTATTAAGCGAGGTATGCTATCTTATTACCTTTTAACTATTATAAGACTAATTATATTATAAGTAACGTTATCTATTATATTTACTATTCTAACGAGGTTATTAAGTCTGCCTATATTAATATAGGTATCGCTTCCCTGCTATTCCTTCTCTATAGAGCTAATATTCTACTAGAGCAACCCTAGCGTAGTTCGCTACTAGGAGGAGTTTACTTCTCTTAGCTAAGATTGCCTTACTTACTATAGCCTCGACGAGAGGACCTTAATAAGACTCTGCTATTCCTATATTTTAGGGTTATTACTAATAGTTATAGCTCCCTATATAGATCGAGGCTTATATAGAACTCCTTTATATTACTTCTATTTAGAACTATAAGGTCTACGCCTATATTATTATAAAGCGCGCTACTAAAGCTGCTATTAAGTTAGATGCCTCCCCTATGCTCTCTACTAGTTCTCTAGCTATTCCTATTCTTAATGCTTCTACTATTACTACTACCTTGCTTTCCCTCCTAGTTACGCCTAATAAGGCGTAGCTATGCCACCTCGCCTAGGCTTACCTAGATATAGCTAAGGTCCTCTATAAGGTTTATTCTATTCCTGCCTTTCTTCTATTTCTAATAGTCTAATCCTTTTTCTTAGCTTACTAATACTACTACTATTATTTATAAAGAGTAGGAAGAGTAAGGGGTTATCTTCCTAGGTTTATAGTTACTGCTCGCCTACTATCCGCCTGCTTTCTACCTGCTTAGGGCCTACCTAGGTCCCGTTCTACCTCCTTATAGCCTTAAATTATAATAGAGCCTCCTATTTCTACCTACTCCTCTAATTATAAATTACCTAGCTACTATCCCTCTATCCTACCCCTACTTATTAACTACTACTTAGCTTATAGCATAGCATACTAGGGGTTACTATTATTCTTATCTATTAGGCTATACTTTTCTTTATACTTATCTACTACCTAGTTATCTTAGAGCGATTATAAGGGCTCCTAGGTAGGCTAACTATATCCTATCTATTTAACTAATAACTCGCAATGCCTGCCCCTACCTATATACTTCTAGTATATAGCTAGAATAGACTTAACTTCTTATTTATCCTCTCTATCTTTAAAAATCAGGGGTAGTTAGGGATTATCGACTTCTTAGCCTAGGAGGGGGTTATTTATAGCGTAGCATAGTAGGCTAATATGAAATTAGTTATAGATCTTGCCTAGAATATTTAACTCGACTATAGTTAGTAAGATTACCCTAGTTACTTTATACTTTAGGTATAGCTAGTCTAACTTCCTATAGGGTCTTTCTATATAGAAGTTAGCTAGCAATAGCTAGACCTTATTACCTACTTTATAGCGTTCTGCTAGCGTCCTTTTACTATTTGCTAATTATTCTATAGTTTATTAGGCTATAGCAATAGCTACTTAGGCTAACTCTATAGTTAACTTTAGTTTACTAATAAACTTATTAGCAATAGACTCGCATGAGGTCGATAGCTCTAGCGCGGGCTATACTACTAGTACTAGGTTAATATAGTATCTATAGGTGAAAAAGAATAGGCTTATTCCTATTATAGCTACGTTATAGCTATTAATCGCTAGTTAAATAGAGGGTAAGTAAACCTCCTAGTCGTCCTAGGCGAAGTTAACTATTATCTGCAGGACTGCTTAGATCTCCTAATTGAAACGTTCTATTACTCTATCTATTTATAAGTAAAAGGTAGTGCTTAAATATTATTCGATCTTTATAAGCGCATAGAACCGTTGCTAGAACTAACTTATCTAATTACTACCCCTATTACTAACGATCGACTTCGGTATACTATAGAATTAGTAGTAGTAGTTTATAAAGCGTTTTATACACGTTTCTATATCTATTAAAGGCATCCCTTCTAGAGTTATTATCTTAGAGAGCCTATTAACTATTACCTAAAGGTATCTCAACCCTGTTTTTACTACATATAGGAGGTTTATAATAAAATCTATAGTAAGATTATAATATAGCTATTCTACTACTAGTAAGGGTTAAAGAAGCCTGCGTTTCACTTATTGCTAAATCGTTCCACGCCTATAGCTATTGCAGTTTCTTATAAACTAGCAGACTGCAGAGGATTGCCCTGGCTAGAAGTATTGCTAGGCTAGGATAGCTAGGGTATTATTCTAACTAGAGTAGCCCGTTATTACTAAGTCGTAGCACTTCTGAATTAACTACGTTCGAAGCATATTCTAGGGGTAGTTTTTATCTATTAACCCTAGTACCTAGATCCGGTCTCTGAATATTAATTAGCTAAGGGCGTTAATATTATACTTAGCAATCTATAGTTTTAGGCCTAGCTAGGGAGGGAAGCTTTAGTCGCCCCTTTTTACTATAGAATAAGCCCCTTAGTATTAGTTATCTTCTGCTTAGGCTTTATTCTATATATATTAAAGGGCTAGATCCTCGAATACTATTATAATAGGGGCCTTAACTATTGCTATCCTCTTTACCTTACCTAGGGCAGAGTTAGGGATTATCTAGATTACCCTCCCTTTCTCTCGTTTATCTTCTTATCCTTTCGGGGCGTCCTATTTATAATATAAGAGCATATTAGGTATAGCTACTAGATAACTAGGTCGATATTCTAAGTAGAAATTATACCTCGATAATTACTCCGCCTAGCGACTTTAGCGTTCTATTAAACGTTGCTTTTATATAAAGTATTCGAGGCCCTTATAGTTAGTAAGGACCTTAAACCTAGGGTAGCTTCTTAGCTCGGCGTCCTATGTATTCAAATAAGCGATTATTACTAATAGCTCCTTATTATAGATTAGATAGTTATATTAAGCAGGGGTTAGCCTCTGCGAGTAGAAGGCGATAGGATAGCGCTATCCTTACGTATCTTCTTAGGTTAGTACCCCCCCTAAAGCAAACCCTGAGTAGTCCATCTTAACTATAGTTAGGGCTTATAGGTTGAAGTAATATAGTACTAGTATAGTTTAGAAGTAGCGTTTGAGCGCCTAGAACGCGTCTTCTTATTCCTTACCCTAGATAAATAGCGCTCCCTTCTTTATTAGGAGGGTAAGGAGCTCTATAACCCCTAAGTACTCTAATATAAATACTTAGTAGTAGTTAGCAAACCCTAGGAAACTTCGCAATCCTTTTACTAAAGTAGGCGCTTCTTATTTAATAATTACTTAAACTTTCTCTATATTATAAGTAATACCTTCGCCTACCTTTAGGATAAATCCTATATACTTTACTATTTTTATAGAGAACTTATACTTCGCTAGGTTGAGGTTAAGACTAGCCTCTTAGAGGGCCCGGAGAACCTTATACACCTTCTGCTTATAATCCGCTCGGGAGCTACTGCTATAAACTAATATATTATTAATATATACTATTACGAAGTTATTAAGGAACTCCTAGAGCGTGCTATTAATATATTATTAGAATGTTGCAGGGGCTCTGCTTAATCCGAATAGATAGACTAGCTACTCGAAGAGCCTATATTATATACAAAAGGCGGTCTTTTCTTAGTACTCTTCTATTATATGAATCTTATAGAAAGTAGCTATTATATCTAGTTTAGTATACTACTTCGCTAAACTAACCCTTTAGAGGGTCTCCTAGATTAGGGGTAAGGGGTAGTAGTCTTGCTTAGTAATTACATTTAATGCTTAGTAGTTATAATAGAACTGCAATCCTCCGCTAGGCTTCCTAATAAAAAGTATGGGCGCACTAGCAGGAGACTTACTTACTTAAATAAAACCCTTATTAAGTAGGTCTATAAGTATCTTTTTTAATACTAATAACTCCTCCCTAGATATGCTATAAAGGGGTCCCTAGGGTAAGGGCGCCTCTTAGCTAGAGGTATTACGCTCGAGGTAGATTTCGTAGTTTATACTGGGATAACTTAGGGGTAGGGGGTATAACTTAGCTAGCTTAAAAAGCTCTATGAATTTATTATAAATATATTATAGTAGTTTCCCTATATAGTCTTCTGGTTTCTTCGCCTTAAGCGCTTTTTTAATATCCCTTAGGCTTACTACCTATATTCCTACTTCTAGCCTAGATAGCTAGCTCTTGCTAACCCTCTAGTAGATCGCTATAAACGAGGTAGCGTTAAGTTAGCAGGCTTCCTAGATCTCCCTCACTCTCTAGGGTTCTTTCTATTCTTAAAGGGTAATAGTAACCCCTACCTTCCTATAATATACCTGCTTCTTTATTATATTATAAATAATATGGTTTTATTCTATCTATAGCTTCCCTAAGAAGAGGTTAGTATCTAGTCCTTTTACTATATAAGCGAAGAGTTATTAAACGTAGCTTCTAATCTCGAGGTATAATATAGCTACGCCTTTTGCTATAGCTTAAGCTAAGTTATTAGCGAAGCCTTGTAATCGCTATGCTTAGCGATTGATATATAGTAAACGGAGGCGGCGGGTATACTAGTAGTCTATTATTATATAGATATTATATCTATAGTCTATTAAAGCATTAGTAAGAGTACTTTTATTAACTCTAACTACTAATATTATAGAAGGCTTATTTATATTACGTTCTAATTAGAACTATTCCTAACTAGCCCGCTCTTCCTCTATTATCCCTAATACCCGATTTTATACTAGGGTTATTTATTTCCTAAGTTAGAAGAATCTTCTTTACTTTTAACCTCTCCTAAGTCTAAATATATTATTTCCTCGATAGCTTTTGCTGCTCTAGAACTATCCTTCGACTTCTTAGCCTTCTAGTAGTCCCTTTATAGGTAACCGATCTAGTTATACTTAAAATAGTAGCGCGTTCCCTTATTAGAACCTTTACCTATACCCTTATGCGAGGCGCGCACTAAACCTATTATCCTAATATCCCTATCTATATCTACTCTAGCGGGTAATGCTCTCGATCTGAATATTATAAGCTAATATAAAGCGTTAGGAATGCGATATAATCCCTCTAGCTTCTATGCGATATCTTATATAAGGCTAACGTATTTAGTATACTTATAGGGGGTTAGGTAGTTAACTAGATAGTTAAGGAGCTTATAAGATAATACCTTATATAGGTAGTCGATCTAGATACTATCTAGCTATACTATGCTACCTGCTTCTATAATAGCGTATTTAAAGCGGGATAGGAATGAGGCGAAGGCTTTATTATGCTTTATTTAAAGCTCTAAGAGTCTTCTAAGAGCCTTGCTTATAATATTAGGGTTGCTATAGGTATAGTCTAGGTATACTAAGAAGATATCTAGCTCGAATAAGCTATTACTACCCCCTGAGCTATAGAAGGCTAAGACTACTAGCTATACTTTAGGTTCTAAGTAGGAGTTAATAAGGTACTAAGCTTCCTAATTACTTAGGAAGAAGTCCTGGTCTATCCTAACTTTATTATATATCTATTGCACCTATATAGCGTACTCGTTATAGTTTCCTCTGAACTTAAGGGGGTTAGAAAGGGGTTTCGTTTGCTAAGCGCCCCCTGCTCCCTAGGTAGTTTCTAGCTATAGGGATAGTATTAGCAGAGCTAGGGCGTAGCTACCCGCTATATCTCGCTAGAGCTCTGTAGTTAGTTCGTTATTAGGCTACTATATAGTTATTAAGCTATTAAGCTGGTTGCTAAGCTTATTAATTACTATATAAATTGCTTTGAACGCTTCCTTATCTATTAATAGTACTTCTA
This sequence comes from Colletotrichum sansevieriae, assembly GCA_026260285.1. Lineage (NCBI taxonomy): Eukaryota > Fungi > Ascomycota > Sordariomycetes > Glomerellales > Glomerellaceae > Colletotrichum > Colletotrichum sansevieriae. Next base: position 6,261 of record JAOQIF010000596.1, on the reverse strand, counting down.
GACTAATCGCTATAGGTACTACTAGTTCTATTTCCTGCCTGCTATCTATCGCGCTATATAACTAGCGAGGTAGGTATAGAGAGAGAGCTTAGATATATAAGGGGCTAGCCCGGGTTTATTTAACTTAGGGGTGCTTTAATTATAATAATCTAAGCTAAGGAAGGGAAGTTTTCTAGGAAGTTCCCCGTGCAATAGAAAAGTAGATATAGGGCGAACGTTAAGCGAGAGCAGTCGTTGAGGGCAGAATCCTTAGGGTCTGCAGCACCGTCCAGACGCTAGCAGTGGCGTAGCCTGTAATAATATAGGATTATATCCTTCTTGAAGCTATTTAAATAAAAGCGATAGAAAGATTATATATAGGAACTAATAATTAATAAACCTACTCCTTTAATCTTCTATAAGAAAATAAATCTCGTAATATTAATAGCTTTATCCTTAGTAATATAGGGATTAGAATAAACCTCTATTATATAGGGATTAGGATAAATAAGAACTCTAAGTATATCTTTATTAGTATATAAAAGGGCTATATCTATTCTAGACTTCTTAAGCGAAGATTCAAAAGAGCTTAATAGTCTATTTATATTATAGGAGTTTTAATATAAGGAGTATATAGCTTAAAAGAAGTAGAACTCTAAGGCGATAGAGAGGATATAATTAATAATTAAATTAGTCTATATTAAAATATTATTTAAAGTAGAAGATAATCTTGTTATATAGATTAATAAGATTAAAAAGCGTTTTATAATATAAGATATTTAAGAAACTAATCAAATAGTTATTAATATTAATTAAGTATATAAATAAGTAAAACCCAAAGAGATTATTAATATAAGTAACATAAAGGAGTAATATTAGAAATAGGAAGATAATATTTATAAATTATAAGAATATTCCCCTAATATATTTTATAAGGGACTAGATACCCAGGCTAGAGAAGCTGGAGACACCGCAGCTAGCGCAGGGTAAAAGAATAGAGAGGCCTATAGGTCTAGGGCATAGAACCCTTATAGCAAGGACTTAGCAAGTACTTACTAAAAGCTAGGAAAAAAAGATCTTAGAGGAAGCAAGCAAAAGTAACTAGACCTACTTTTTAGGTGCTTCTACTATTAGTTTAATCTAACATTAGCTCTTAGCCCCTTAATACCTTCATAATTCTTTTGCTTCTACCTTACTTTAGGAAGGTTAGTAATAATAATAATAATACTATATACCTAAGTAATACCTACTAATTAAGCTAAAGAACCTATGCCTAATATTTACTACGAATAGAGCGAAATAGCTTATATAAACCTATATAAGGAAGTTAACCCTAATGAGCAATTAGAGGATAATATAAGCTAATAAGGGGAAGTAAGAAGCTATGCTTTAAGCGAGGCTAGGGGCCCTAAAGAGAATAAGCTACTTATGCTAAGCGCTTACTACTTAGATAATAAGTGTATATAGGAAAATAGGGAATATAAGACCCCTTCCTATAGACTAGATAGGCTAATAAGCTAGATATTTATAGCTATAGCTAATAAGCTAGCCTAAGCTAGAGGGCTAGATAAAGCAACTAGCTAAGTACTAATATAATAGATTATAACTATAATAGCTAACTAGTATAAGCTAATTTCTACTATATTAAGTAACTAAGCTCCTGCTAAGCGATCGCCTAAGGTTTATAAAAACCCCCTAAATTATAATATAGCGCGCCTTACTAGCAAATCTATTAGTATAATAAGGGAAGATTAGCTTATTATAATTAAAGAGGCTTAAAGGTACTACCCTAGCTGCTCTAATAGCTAGTATATATAGTAAGCTTTAAGTATAATAGAGTATACCTCATAAATAGAATAGTAGAATTATTAGTAAATACTTATAGATAAGTTAGGGAATTAGGTTAACCCTAAATAGGAAGACTTTAGAATTTTTATTACAAGGTAGCATATTATACCTAAGCTCTAAGAATAGAACTACTATAATATTTTAAGATAGTGCTATTAAAAGGATAATAAGAAACTAATTATATATTAAGCTTAATAGGAGTCTATTAACTAAGTACTTAGCAAGCTAAGTATAAGTAATATAAAGGTATATACCTTCTTTTAAGGCCTTATTAGGACCCTAAACAATAAACTCTTTAAGTAGCATATTAACTATACTAATATATATACTATTACCCTATATATATAGAGATTATAGGAGATTATAAAAGGGAGATATATAGGAACATCCGCTAGCTATTCTAAGTTATATAAGTAACTATACTTAGGCTCTCTAGACTGCCCTTATAAGAGCAGCTTATAACCCCCTAGGTTAATAGATTAAAGGGATTACTACCTAGAGACCCTATCCTAGAACGACTACTTAGCAGATGCCTGCATAACACCTAGTACTAGTAGTATGCCCTCTAACTCCTAGGGACCCTAATATTATAACTATAAGAAGTATAGCTATATCTCCCCTAACTATACTAAACCCTATGCGTAGCTAATAGGTAGTAACTAGAACCTAAACCTAAGATAGGGTAGGATAGATATAATTATAATACTTAGCATAGCTAATACTAAAGACTTAGGAAATAAGTAGGTATAGATATAACCCTAAGGGGTACTATACTAGAAATCACCTTAGTTCTAGTAGGATAGATTATTAAGGGTTAGGTATTAATACTCTAAGTATCTAGTAAAGTTAAACTAGAGGTTAATATAGATACTTATATAGTAGTAGATATTATATAAGAAGATCTTATTAAGAGACTCTAACTAAAGGAGGCTACTAGTATTATAACCCCTGAATTAGTGGATTTCTAAGGAAGGCCTATACCTATAGGAAAGGTCTACTAGCTTATAATCTTCCTTATAGATAGTTAGGGTTACTTATAGAAGATTCGATAGGCTTTTATTATAAGCTCTCGCCCTAAAGGAGTAGGAGATATCCTTCTATTTGATAACTTAATAGGATAGGAAGGCATCTATATAGATACCTATATATATACTTAGTTATATAAACCCCTCTTACTTACTAAGCTAAAGGTAATTATCCAAGAGATTATAGAGAATAGCTAATAAGCCTATATTATATATCTAATAAGTACTATAAGCTCTGATAAAAAGGATATAGAGATCTTAAGCGAAGACTTGCTAAATAATAAGTAAGAGAAGAAGATTCCTAGGGAACTTTAAGACTTTATTAATATTTTTAATAAGGAGAATATAAAGAAAGTTCTAAAGCTAAAGGGAGTAGTATACTATATTAAACTAAAACCTAATAAGGAACCCCTATATAGATCTATATACCTTATATTAGTAGAATAGTTATAAACGCTTACTAAGTATATTTAGGATATAGAGGTAGCAGGCTATATATACTACCTAACTAGCTCTATAGGAGCACTAGTGCTATTTATACCTAAGAAGGATAGAAGCTTATAACGATATATAAATTATAGAGAATTAAATAAAATTATAATAAAAACCTATTACCCTCTACTACTAATTAGCAAGCTTCTAGATAGACTTACTAGAGTAAAGTTTATTTCTAAGATTAGCTTAAGCGAGGTATACTACTAAATTATAATTAATAAGGCAGATAGGTAGAAAATAATATTTAGAATGCGATATAGGTATTTTAAATATATTATAATACTATTTAGGCTTACGAATACCTTAGCAACTTTTTAGGCGTATATTCACTAAATACTCGCTAGCTTTTCAGATACCTGCTATATTATATACTTAGATAATATTCTAATCTACTTAGATATAAGGGAATAGTATACTAAGGACCTCTATGCTATCCTATACTACCTAAGGGCTACTAAGCTATTTATAAAACTAAAGAAGTCTAACTTCTATTAGATAGGAGTAGATTTTCTAGGGTTCTATATTACCTAAGATAGTATTAGGATAGACCTAGATAGAGTCTAAGTAATTACTAAATAGCTAGTATTAAATTCTTTTAGTGATATCTAAGTATTCGTTAGCTTCTATAACCTTTATTATAAGTTTATTATAAGATATTCCTATATCGCAGCCCTTATAAATAGCATGCTTAAGAGAAGCTAGAATAGCATAAAGCTAGAAGCCTTTGCCTAGATAGGGGAGATATAGACTATATTTAAGATACTTTAGAGAGTATTTACTAAAGCCCTAATATTAAGATTTTATAATATAGCGCTAGAAACTAGGGCTAAAACTAATATATCTACTTAGGTAGTATCTAGCGTGCTCTTATAGAAGTATAGTATAGTTTAATACCTAGTAGCCTTCTAATTAAGGAAGCTCTTAGATATAGAGAGGTGCTAAGCTATAGGGTAATAGGAACTCCTTGCTATTATAGAAAGTTTAGATTACTAGGTATAATACTTATACGGACTCCTTAAGAAATTCGTAGTACTTATAGATTATATAGCGCTAAAAGGAGTGCTTGCTACGCCTGCGCGGGATATTTGCAGAAGGCTTATATAATAGGTTTATTATTTATTAGTATTTAACTTTGAAATCTAGTAGAGGTTAGGGGTTACTAATCTAGTAGATAGACTATTATAACGCCCTAACTATATAGTATAAGATGCTAAGGTAGATAATATACTTCCTACCCTTAGAAAGAGGCTTAGGCTTATTAGCTAGCTTTTAGCAATAGATTGCTAATATATTGCTGTAAAGGTATCGAGGGGCTAAGAGCCACGGTCAGGTCAAACTAATAGCAGAAGCACCCAAAAGGTAGGATCTATATTATTATACTACTTTTGCTTGCTTCCTCTAAGATCCTTTATTTCTAGCCTTTAGTAAGTACTTGCTAAGTCTTTACTATAAGGGTTCTATACCCTAGACCTATAGGCCTCGCTATCCCTTTAGCCTATAGTAGCTGAAATATCTCTGGTTTCTCTAGTCTAGATATCTAATCCCTTATAATTATCCCCCTTCTAATTATAGTAGTCCTTATTATAAGATCGGGTGTTATGGGTTAGCCCTCTGTTATTATCCTTCTTAGCTATCCGGGGTAGGCCCCGGTCCTTTATTTATCGCTACTATTATCTAGTGTAGTATCTATTTACTAAATATTCGCTAAAAGATAGTAGAGCCCTTGTAGTTATAGATATAATAGCTAGGTCTATAGTCCTATTCCTTATAGTTCCTCTCCTTTTAGGCCCTTTTATACTCTCTATCCGGGCTATTCTAAAAGGATCCTATTATTTCCTTTTAAACGAGGGTAGTTATCCTTATAATAACTTCGTTTTTATTCTCTTACTATTTGCCCTTTATTTAGCAAGCACTTTCTTATACTATACCCTTATAATAACTTTATTTTTTATCCTATTATTTCCTTTTAAAAGAGAGTAGTTATCTTAATAGTAGCTTCGTTTTAGTTCTCCCGCTATATACCCTTTATCTAGCGAGCACCTTCTTATACTATACCCTTATAATAACTTCGTTTTTTATCCTATTATTTCCTTTTAAAAGAGGGTAGTTATCCTAATAGTAGCTTCGTTTTAATTCTCCCGCTATTCGCTCTTTATCTAGCGAGCACCTTCTTATACTATACCCTTATAATAACTTCGTTTTTTATCCTATTATCCCCCTTCTAAATAGGCGCGTTACGAGGCTATTAAGTAGGTCGGATAGCAACTATTATTACTAATTTACTATATCTATCTCCCGGTAGGTAGCACCTATTATAATAAGTAACTGCTATTCTTTACTATCCGAAGTTATATCTACTTTTATAATAGTTTAGCGAGGTCTCTTTAGCTATCTATAAAATAATAGCTTTTTCCCGCCCTAGGGTTAGTTCTTTTCCCTCCTTATTATACTATATTATTTAATAACTACTTTTATATTATCTAAGCCCTTTATTAAGACTTTATAGACCCTCCCTATCTTTTAATACTTCCTTAAATATTATAAGCGCTAAGAGCCTTATTAGCTAACTCCTCGCTAAGTATAGCCCTACTAAGGCTAAACTTAGTAGTAGTAACTATTAGCGTGATTAGGCAGGTAGTAGCGAACCCTGCGTTAGTTGCGCGCTATAGCTCCCTAAGAATGCCTAGGTCGTCTACGCCTATTGCTATAATAGTAATTATATATATAAGTTATACCGGGTTCGTAGTATTAAGTACTATAGGGTGAGTTTAGTAACTATTTAGTAGAGGTATAGGCTAACTTTTCCTATTTCTAGATTCCTACTTATCTTATTAGTACTACTCGTTTCTATTAGAACTAGGTTAAGTATTATATCTATATAATTACTACTAGCTAGTATTAATAGCATAAGATC
>JAOQIF010000595.1:0-54513 GCA_026260285.1 Colletotrichum sansevieriae | reverse complement strand
CCCCCCCCCCCCCCCCCCCTCTTAGCGTTTTAGCTATCTTATAGTTAATTAACTTTTCTTATTAATCTATACTACTTATTATCCTACTTATAATATAACTTATACTACTATTTCTTAAATCTAGCGAGGATTCGCAAAGCGTTCGCTAAGTATTCTTTAGGCTCCTAGGTATATACTCTACTAGCTAGCCTTTCTACTTAACTAAATATAGGAGGCCTATTAGCGCTTCCCTCTATAATATAATATCCTTAACTTCCTATTCCTTAGGGTCTTCTTCAAGGTCTAGGAGCTACCCCTTAGCGAGCTTTTAGCTATATTATAATTTAAATAGAGTAATAGAGAAGATATTATATACTCTGCTATACTTCTCCGGGAGTTATACTCTATAGGTATTAAAGCTTATAACTTCTATAAATAGTATAGGAATAAATCTTAGGGCAAGCTTTTGCTAACCCTTTGTAAAATAGAAGTTCTTTATTAAGAGTCTTATAAAATCTCTAATATTATATAATTATACTTTTCTTCTAGGGTTCGTATTCTTAGCTTATACCTTAGTTATATATTGCTAGGTCTTAGCTATTCTTTAGCAAACCTCTATTAGCTTCTTAAGCCTTTTATTAACCCCTTAGGTCCTAATCTTCACGTTTAGCAAGCAGTAGTTAACTATTTGAGAGTAGTATCCTATAAGGGCCTCAAATAGGGATATACTAATAGTAGCATATTTGCTATTATTATATAAAAATTCAGCTTTAACTAATTATATTACTTATTAGTCGTATGAGCCTTTGCTAAACTTTATAAGATATATAATTAAGGCCTAGTATATTCTTTCGGTCTAGCTATCTATCTATAGATACTATATAATAGAGATACGCCCTTTTATATCTCAGGCCTTAGTCTAGTCTCGCTAGAACTAGCTAGTAATTAGTTTATCTTAGTTACTAATAATAACCTCTAGCATATTATATTAGTACTCAATCTCTTAATATAAGATCCTCGCTAAACCTATAGCATCTAGTCGCTTAGTTATTACTAAGAACTATACTACTTTAGTTATCTAATATATAATTACTAGGATCGTATTATAAGTAACTCCGTTATTTTAGCAACTTTCTAATAAGCTAGTTAAGAAGTCTAAAGAAATCTATTAGAATAGGTATGCTAGTAGTTCTAGTATTTATAATAGCCCGTATAGCTTATGCTATAGTATGCGCACTACTTAGCAGCATAGGCACTTAGCGACGTATCGCTATATATCCTCTATTAAATATAGCTAATAAAACTTTTATAAGATTAGCTTAGCTATCTTATTTGCTCCTATATACCCTAATCTAGGCATATTATAGTAGTTTTTTAGGATTTTATAGCAGAGGGATCCCTCTTCTAGGATAATAAGTCTTCTTCTAAACTAAAGGATATTATTCTTATTAACTCGGTATCCTTAGTATTCCCTAGTATCCTAGCGAACCTTAGCTATAATATCTCTATAGAAGGGGTCTTTAGCTTATAATCCTCTAACTATCTATTCGAGATCTACGCCTAGTTATAGCATATAAGCTATTTCATCCTGAATAAGCTCCCTTATTATAGTACGTAGGATATACTATTCTAGTATAGTAATCCTAGCTCACCCTAAGTCCTCTAGCCTATTGCTATTCTCTCGTGGAGCAGTTAGTGTAGCACCTGCGTATACTTTCGTATAGGTAATAGCGCTAATATATATATTTATATATAGTAGCTTATTAGTACTTATTATAAGGTAGTACTAACTTAAGGGTAAGGATCCCTTAACCTTAGAGCTAGCCCTCTAGCAAGGTTCTTATATACTTCGCTAGATAGCTCGGATATAAGTTCTTATAATAGCTATAGTTCCTTTAAGCTTAGTAATATACTAGCAAATATTTGCTAAAAGCTAGCTAATAAGCCTAAGTTTCTTTCTAAGGGTAGGAAGTATATTATCTACCTTAGTATCTTCTACTATATAGTTAGGGCGTTATAATAGTCTATCTATTAGATTAATAACCCCTAACCTATGCTAGATTTCAAAGTTAAACGCTAATAAGTAGTAAACCTATCGCATAAATCTTCTATAAATATCCCGCGCAGGCATAGCAAGCACTCCTTTTAGCGTTATATAGTCTATAAGTATTACGAATTTCTTAGGGAGTCCTTATAGGTATTATACCTAGTAATCTAAACTTTCTATAATAGCAAGGAGTTCCTATTACCCTATAGCCTAGCACCTCTCTATATCTAAGAGCTTCTTTAACTAGAAAGCTATTAGATACTAAACTATGCTATGCTTCTACGAGAGCACGCTAGATACTACCTAAGTAGATATATTAGTCTTAACCCTAGTTTCTAACGCTAGGTTATAATATCTTAGTATTAGGGCTTTAGCAAATACTCTCTAAAATATCTTAAATATAGTCTATATCTCCCCCGTCTAGGCGAAGGCTCCCGACTTCGTGCTATTCTAGCTTCTCTTAAGCATGCTATTTATAGGGGCTATAATATAAGAATATCTTATAATAAACTTATAATAAAAGTTATAAAAACTAAGGAATACTTAGATATCTCTAAAAGACTTTAGTACTAGCTATTTAGTAACTGCTCGGACTCTATCCGGGTCTATCCTAATACTATCTTAAGTAATATAGAACCCTAGAAAATCTACTTCTATCTAGTAGAAGTTGCACTTCTTTAGTTTTATAAATAGCTTAGTAGCCCTTAGGTAGCATAGGATAGTATAGAGGTCCTTAGTATATTATTCCCTTATATCTAAGTAGATTAGAATATTATCTAGGTATATAATATAGTAAGTATCTAAAAGGTTAGTAAGTATTTAGTAAATATACGCCTAAAAAGTTACTAGGGTATTTATAAGCCTAAATAGCATTATAGTATACTCGAAGTACCTATATTATATTCTAAATACTATTTTCTACCTATCTGCTTTATTAATTGCAATTTAATAGTATGCTTCGCTTAAGTTAATCTTAGAGATAAACTTTACTCTAGCGAGTCTATCTAGAAGCTTGCTAATTAGTAGTAGAGGATAATAGTTCTTTATTATAATTTTATTTAATCCCCTATAGTCTATATATAATTATAAGCTTCTATCCTTCTTAAGTATAAATTATACTAGTGCTCCTATAGAGCTAGTTAAGTAGTATATATAGCTTGCTACCTCTATATCCTAGATATACTTAGCGAGCGTTTATAACTGCTCTACTAATATAGGGTATATAGGTCTATATAGAGGTTTCTTGCTAGGTTTTAGTTTAATATAATATACTACTCCTTTTAGCTTCGGAACTTTCTTTATATTCTCTTTATTAAAAATATTAGTAAAGTCTTAAAGTTCCCTAAGAATCTTCTTCTCCTGCTTATTATCTAGTAAATCTTCGCCTAAGGACTCTATATCCTTTTTATTAGGGCTTATAGCGCTTATTAGATATATAATATAAGCTTATTAGCTATTCTCTATAATCTCTTAGACGATCGCTTCTAACTTAGCAAGCAAGAGGGGTTTATATAACTAGGTATATATATAGGTATTTATATAGATACCTTCCTATCCTATTAAGTTATTAGATAGAAGGATATCTCTCGCTCTTTTAGGGCAAGGGCTTATAATAAAAGCCTAGTAAATCTTCTATAAATAACCCTAACTATCTATAAGGAAGAATATAAGCTAGTAGACCTTACCTATAGGCATAGGCCTTCCCTAGAAATCTACTAATTCAGGGGCTATAATACTAATAGCCTCCTTTAGTTAGAGCCTCTCGATAAGATCTTCTTATATAACGTCTACTACTATATAGGTATCTATATTAACCTCTAGTTCGACTTCGCTAGATATTCGGAGCGCTAACGCCTATCCCTTAACGGTCTATCCTACTAGAACCGAGGTAATTTCTAATATAGTACCCCTCGGGGTTATATCTATATCTACTCGTTTCCCGAGTCTTTAGTATTAGTTATACTAGGTATTACGATTACGCTTATCCTGCCCTATCTTAGGTTTAGGTTCTAATTACTACTTATTAGCTATATATAGGTTTTAGTATAGTTAGGGGAGATATAGCTATACTTCTTATAGTTATAATATTAGGGTCCCTAGGAGTTAATAGATATACTACTAGCGCTAGGCGTTATATAAGCATCCGCTAAGCAGTCGTTCTAGGATAGGGTCTCTAGGTAGCAATCCCTTAAGTCTATCGACCTAGGGGGTTATAAGCTGCTCTTATAAGGGCAGTCTAGAGAGCCCGAGTATAGTTGCTTATATAACTTAGAACGGCTAGTAGACGTTCCCCTATATCTCCCTTTTATAATCTCCTATAATCTCTATATATATAGGGTAATAGTATATATATTAGTGCGGTTAATATCCTGCTTAAAGAGTTTATCCTTCAGGGTCCTAATAAGGCCCTAAAAGAAGGCATATACCTTTATATTACCTATACTTAGCTCGCTAAGTACTTAGTTAATAGACTCCTATTAAGCCTAATATATAATTAGTTTCGTATTATTCTTCTAATAGCACTATCTTAAAGTATTATAATAGTTTTACTCTTAGAGCTTAGGTATAATATGCTACTTTCTTATAAAAATTCTAAAGTCTTCCTATTTAGGGTCTATCTAGTTCCCCGACTCGTTTATAAGCGTTTACTAATAATTCCGCTATTCTATTTATAAGGTATGCTCTATTATTTTTAAAGCTTACTAGATATACTAGCTATTAGAGCAGCTAGGGCGGTGCTTATAAGCCTCTTTAACTATAATAAGCTAATCTTCTCTTATTACGCTAATAGATTCGCTAGTAAGGCGCGCTATATTATAATTCGGGGTTTTTTTTATAAACCTTAGGCGATTACTTAGTAGGAGCTCGGTTACTTAATATAATAGCAATTAGCTCCTATTAGTTAGCTATTATAATTATAATCTATTATATTAGCATTTAGCTAGTTGCTTTATCTAGCCCTCTAGCTTAGGCTAGCCTATTAGCTATAGCTATAGATATCTAGCCTATTAGCCCGTCCGGTTTATAAGAAGGGGTCTTATATTCCCTATTCTCCTATATATACTTATTATCTATATAGCGAGCGTTTAGCATAAGTAGCCTATTCTCCTTAGGGCCCCTAGCCTCGCTTAAAGCATAGCTTCTTACCTCCCCTTATTAGCTTATATTATCTTCTAATTACTTGCTAAAGTTAGCTTCTTTATATAGGTTTATATAAGCTATTTCGCTCCGCTCTTAGCAAATATTAAGCATAAGTTCTTTAGCCTAATTAGTAGGCGTTGCTCGGGTGTATAGTACTATTATTATTACTAACCTTCCTAAAGCAGGGTAAAAGCAAAAGAATTATAAAGGTATTAAGGGGCTAAGAGCTATAGTTAGGTTAAACTAATAGTAGAAGCACCTAAAAGGTAGGATTAGTATTATTATATTACTTTTGCTTGCTTCTTCTAAGATCCCTTATTTCTAGCCTTTAGTAAGTATTCGCTAGGTCTTTGCTATAAGGGTTCTATACCCTAGACCTATAGGCCTCTCTATCCCTTCAGCCTATACTAGCCGAGGCATCTCCAGCTTCTCTAGTCTGGGTATCCAGTCCCTTATAAGATTATTATATAGCAAGATATTAGCAATAATGCGTAATATTTAGGTAAATAAGTAGGATAGCCTATAGAATATAATATATAGGAGCCTATAGAGAACTTAGCAAATAAATAAGAGGCTATTTATAAGTTTAATAAATAGTATAGGAGGTCTTATAAGAAGTAAGATAACTAGTTACTAAAGTTATAGTAATAAATTACTAATTATAAGTTATAAGACTATAGAATAGAAGCTAAATTAAGAAGTAGAATATTAATTATGTTAAGTAGCAGATTATTACTAGTATTATAACAAAAAGAGGGTATTTTCTTATAAGTAAAGAGGAGAAAGCTAATAATCTAACTAGTTATTCACTTCCTACTATAGCTATAGGCGCGAGCATTATAACTACTATAACCGCAAGTAGCACCACAGCAACTTATCCCTAAGCTAGTATTACTAGTATCCCTAGCACTACTACCTATAGACTAACTACTAGCTAACTTACTACTAGACTTACTACTAGAGTCACTACCTAACTTATTACTAGAGCTACTACCTACCTCACTACCCGACTTATTAATAGAGCTACTATTAGAGATAGTAATAATAACCTTAGTCTTTTTAGCTTTCCTAGCTTTTTTTACTAAATTATTACTATCCTCTTAGCTATGCTTAGTAGGAGTATAAAGATAGGAATCATAAGAGATAGGGCGAGTACTAGTAATAGTAATAAAGCAGGAGGGAACGTTATTAGAGGTATACTTAAGGAGATTATCTTAGAGCGCCTTACTAAACTTAGGAAAAGAGTTAATATTATACTTATAAGGGCGCTTAGGGATTAGCTTTATTAAAAGGTTATTAACTAGATAATTAATCTTATTATAGAGGTATATAAGAGGATTATTATTATAAATATATAGCAGCTAGGCAGGGTTTAGGCGCTAAAGTATATTAATACTATTATAAAGGGTACTAACCTAGAACTAATTATTAGCAGGATATAATTAGCAAGGGAGTAGTAAATAATAGCTTTTAAAACTAAAATATTAAGAGCTAGGTGCTTATAGATCGAAGCAAGCTCTTAGAGCTAGAGCTGCTCTATATTATAGCTACTACTACTAGTAATAGGATTATAAATAAGACTAGTAATATACTTCTATACTACTAAATAATTACTTAGCAAAGTAAGAATATAATAATAATAAAGAGGGGTTAAGACGCCCTCGCGCTCCTAAATCTACATCTAGTAGAATATATTCTTAGTTATCTAGGCTATGCCCTAAAGCTCCTAGGGAACCTACTGGGCGTTAGTATATAGCAACTAGGTAGTAAACTAGCAGAAACTTATAGTAGTATATTTCTTCTTATTAAAGTTATAGTACACGTACTTCTATATATATTTGCTATATATATAGCAAAGGTTAATAATATCCTAGTATATCTTATGAAGGTACCTGAGGTAAGGATAGCTACTATTAGCATTACTAGTGAGGTTGCTAGATAGGATTTTAGGATTATAGAGGTACCTTATAAGCACCGCGCCTATGCGCGCGATATAGGATATTATAGAGAGCAGTTAGCAAAAGGCTAGAGAAGCAGATAAATAAGACGAGGGGAGAGAAAAGGAAAAGGGGAGAGATTAGATAGTTATAGCGAAAATTCGCAAATTAGGCGCTAAAAGGATAGAGGCTAATAGATTGATAAGGGATTATAAAGAGGAGAAATTTTAACTAGGTCAGAGACCTCGAAAAGAAGACGCCCTTTTATACTTAATATCGCTAGGTAATAAGGCTAAATAATTACTAGCTATATACCACTAAACGGTTATATACCTATTAGTAACTAATTAAAAAATAATAGTAATGCAAAATATATTATTTGCTATAGTAGCCTAAATCTAGCGTGGGAAAGAGCGATAGCAAATAATATAATAAAGGCGCTAAACTATCGCCCTATAATTAGTAATATAGAGCTATATTACCCTATTAGTATGCCTTAGGGACTAAGGCTTTAGAGGGGGAGTAATTATAAGGAATAATAGCAGGTATAGGATATAAAGCTATGCTATTAGCAAAATATTAGCAAATCAGGGGCGGATAAATACACCTTAGAGAAAACTCTATAAGCTATAGACTTAGAAGGTTAAGTAATAGTTTAATATAATAACGGATACCTATGTTTCAGCATTCTAGCCTTTCCTAGTTTAGGCCTATAGCCATACTCTTACACTAATCTCCTTAATTATTAGAACTTTCTCTCTTAAGTAATTATTTTATTATAGTTATTACGTTTTATTAAGTACTTAAATTAGAGTAATATAATACTTAATTCTTATAAGAAAATTATAAACTATTAATACTTTTTTGACTTTTTTAATTTCTTACTTTTAGTAATACTATATATTACTCTATAACTCACTTATTTAAATTATAGTCTCTATATACTTTTTAAGTATTATATAGTAGTTTCTTCTAATAAAGGTTTATATTAATATATTACTTTAATTATGTTGTTATTAAATTATCTAAATAAGTATCTAAACTCTAATTACTCCTTTTACTTACTAAGAAAGAACTGTATTTAATATAAAAGATTTAGATATCATCTTATTTAAATAAGCTCTAGCTACTTTTAGGCTATTAATTAAAGTAGCCTCTTTAGCCCTCTAGTTAATTTAATCCGTTTATATTATAATACAGTCTTATTAAATATTAGCTTAAATACGTAGAGTAAGTATCTCTAATTTAGCTTTTATAAAAACTTATTATTTAATTTTAGCTTTAGCTTTTTTAAAACTTCTATTAAGCTATTCTAAGTTCTTAATCCTCTTTTAGCTCCTTATTTCTTTAATTATAATAAGGATACATTATTAATATCTTATTTATCATATACATATATTTTAGTAAAGCGTCTCTTATATTAGGATTTATAATATATTATATATCTAACTGGAGTATATACTATTAAAGATAGGGGTACTAGTTAAACTAGTTATTAGCGCTCTAGAGAATAGCTATAGCGTTAGATTTAGAGGTAGAAGATATCTTAAGAGTAAGACTTCCACTAAGGTAATTCAATAGGTATTCTAAGTATACAAATATAGTTTAGGGGTATATATGCTTAAAAGAAAAGATCTAGATTTATAACTGTTATAATATGTTAAAGGTCCTAAAAGAATATATATAGATTTTGTAAGAATACCGAAGGTATAGTTTAATATTTCTGTTCTAATATTATAAACTTTGAATAAACTTTGATAAATGACTATGGTATATATAGTTGTATATCTATATAATATCTCTTTAATAATACCTTAATAACTATAAAACATAAAATAATACTCATAACAACATTTCCTTCACGGAATAAATAATTTAAAAATCTATATAAATTCTAACAATATTAATAACCTTATACATATATATATATTTATAATCCTAATATTTATAGCTGTAAATATATATAAAAAATAGTGCACGGACCACCTAGTGATCCGAGCAAGATTCTGCTGAATAAGCTTAATAATTAGCTATATAGTAGCTATATTTCAGAATATCTTTCCCCTCACTTTATAAGGGTAGGATTTATAGCTTAGAAACAATATTAATGATATTAACGATTTCTCAATTAATTAATTCCATTAAAAATGCCTCCTTATGCTTAAACTTATTAGCTTTATCATAATATTACCTAGCCTATAAATATCTATTATTCAGGCCGCTTTAGCGTCCCCTTTGCTACCTATATACCTATTCTTATAGATTTAATCTTAAATCTTCTAATTATAAAATAAGCGAGTTAATATAGCTAGAGTACGTTCTATAGTACGGGTACTAAGTTACTATGTACTAGCGCGAAGTAGTTATTCTGCTAATAGGTTTTATTCTAAACCTCGTTCTATAGCGCTTTATTCTAGACGTATTAGAACCTTAATTAGCAGCTTCCACTCTACTAACCTATAATAAGCTATGCCTATATAACTTAAATTACGATATAAATATATTTAAGTCTCTACTTATAGGGTCTAAGGGGACTTTTTATTCTAAGAAGAAGTCTAAAAGTAATAATAGTTAGTATATAGTAAACCCTTCTAAGACGTGATATACTAAGAGGGGTAATATTATATTTTATATTATAATTATATTGATATAGCTATAGAGCTAATAAATCTTATTTTATTATCTTTCTTTTATATAAAGAAGAATAGATTATAATAAGCTATATAACCTTACTTAAAGATTCCCCTTCTCTAGTCTATCTTTTACAATTATAATAATACCTTACTATAGGAATATTTGCCTACCTATATAGTAGGTAGGGCTCCTACTCGCCCGGTAGGTTAGATCTAACTTTAGATCTATAGCCCTGGTTAGAATAATTAGGACCTAGCGAGTAGTTATATAACCTATCATATAATCAAGCTTATTAGCTTCTTATATTATTCCTAGCTTACTACCTACCCTCTAATAATAACTTTATTATATTAATATATTTACTCTAATACTATACTAAACGTCCCCTTTTTTAATGCTAATATTACAAATCTAATACTAATTAATAATTAACTTTATTATTATACTATAACTATAGATTAGTAAGGATAAGTAAACTAAAGAGATAATATTTATTACTTAATAATCTTAAGCCTCCTCTTATATATAACTATTATATTAATACTAAATTTAGGTTTGTTACTAATAGTTTAGCTTCTATTTCTAACCTAGGACCTCTAAAGTGATTATTAAATATTATAAGTGAAGTTTTAGATCCCTTCTTATTGATATTAATTATAGTTTATTATATTATAACCTTAATACTAATAATTAATAGTTTATAATCTATTATACTAATAAAGTTATTACTTTCCCCTTATTTTTACTCTCTTCTATTACTTTCTACTACTTTCATAATTACTATAAAAACTTTATCATATACCTATTAATTATATTACTTTCTATTAGTATTATGATTATTTAGAGCCCTCTACTAACTTCCCCTCTTTTAATTTTATATTAACTACCTATTTTACTAAGTTTAACCTCCTATAAGTCTTTTTAGCGAATTTAGTATATTTAATATTATTTAATACCTTCTAATATTAACGCTAATCTTATTCCCTCTCCCTCTTTTAACTAACCCCCTTCTTAATACTTAAATCTAGTACTTCTAACCTTTTATTTATATTACTGATGTTAATAACCTAAAATAATAATTATAAGCTCTAACTACTTACTATAAGACAGCGTAATAATAAGCTCTAATTACTTACTAAAATAAATTACGTTAATCTTAACTACCTGCCTTAATTATAATATTAATATAATATCTATTTAATTATAAAGTTATTTATAGCTTTAAATTTTATACGTTCTAAATATAATAAGCCCTAACTACCTATATAAGATAGGTTTAGAAGGATTATAGCCTTAACCTTTACAATAACCACTAAATTAGGTTTATTTATAGTTACTAAAGTTAATCTTTTAACTTTAAGCTACTTCCTCTCTCCTCTCCCCCCCGCCCCCCCTCCCCCTATCCTTTATCTAGATAACCCATCTCCTACCTTCGTCCTCCTTGTAACTTTACTACTTATAACTTTATAACTTTATAATCTCAACTTCTTAACTTTACCCTTATTTATAATTTATTATATCTAAGTCATAAGAAGTATTAGAAAGCTTTTTTAATAATAGCTACTCTATTAGTAGAAAAGGTTTAATAGATTTATTTTAACTTATATATACTAATAGCGCTTAGCTTTTTGAAATAAAAAAGGATATACTAAGTCTTTAATAAAGACTATTTAGATTAATTAATTATTATTATTTAACTTTAATTTTTCTTCTTATTTTCTTTTAAAATCTATTATTTCTATTATTTTAAAATCTAAGTTATGTAATAAGTAATTAAAAATCCCCTCTTTAGGGTCAATAAGATCTAATAAATAAGTAATTAATTTAAACCCCTCCTCTAAGTAATCCCTTTATTAAGAAGGTCCTCTCTTTAGGGAAGTCCTTTAAGTAATCCTTTAACTCTTCTCTTTAAGTAATCCCTTTATTAAGAAGATCCCCTCTTTAGGGAAGCCCTCTTAGTAATCCTTTCTTAAGTCCCCTCTTTAAGGAAATAAGTAATCCTTTTTGAACAAAGTTCCCTTTTTAGAGAAATAAGTAATATAAAGATATTATATAAAGAAAGGAATTAGGTTATTAATAAGAAGAAGATTAAATAATAATATTTATAAGTTACTTAATATATAGATTAACTACTTAAGGCTATAGCTTAGGGATAATACTTATAATTAAGGTATAAATATTAGATTAATTATTTTATATAACTCCTAAATATAGATTTATTTCTCCTTCTTAATAGCTAATAATATTAATACTTTATCCCCTCTTATTCCCTCTCCTTCCTCCTTATTTTAATACTAATTAGTAATCCTAATCTCTAATAACTTTTAAGCTATTATTAATTATAATACATTTAGCTACGTTAGGATATTTAACCCTAAAAACCTAATATAGCTAAGGTTACTAGTTATGTTACTTGTTATATTAATAAGTATATTAAGTATTATACCTTAAGTTACTTACTATAAGCTAAATTTAAGGAGATTATTTAGGATATTATTAAGACTTTTAACTATATAGACTCCTAAACTACTAAAATATTTTAAAAGGTCCTTATTACTAATAATATATTTATTACTTATAATAATAATTAAATTAAGGATAATATTACTAACATTATTTAATAATCTAAATTCTACTTATAGAGTAATTATAACTTTAATTTAGTTAAATTATAATACCTTATAATTATTAAAAAGTATAATTAATACTCTAACCTCTTTACTAGGATTATTTAGGATAATAAAAGCTCTCTCTTCCCTATTATTACTACTCTCATATAATATTAAAAGCTCTCTACTACCCCTATATCCCGTATATCTTAAACCCCTTATTTCCCTATAGTAGAGATTATTTAACCCTTCTTATTTTAAAACGCTAGGAATAATACCTAAGGTATTAACCTTACAAGACCTATAGGATAGAACTAATAAGCCTAACTCTTATTAAATAAGATCCCTTTGTTATACTAACTTAAGAGTCTTATTAAGTTCTAGAGTAGTAATAACCTGACGTATAATTATAAGAAGAT
The DNA here is from genome assembly GCA_026260285.1 of Colletotrichum sansevieriae. Taxonomy (NCBI): domain Eukaryota; kingdom Fungi; phylum Ascomycota; class Sordariomycetes; order Glomerellales; family Glomerellaceae; genus Colletotrichum; species Colletotrichum sansevieriae. The sequence continues at coordinate 41,747 of JAOQIF010000595.1, read as the reverse complement.
GAATATATTAGACTTAAAACTCTTGATCTTTAAGGATTATTATACTAAATCTAATATATCCTTATAATAATATACTAAAGCGTTTTCTCTTATATTAAAAGGAGATACTTAAGAGTACTATTTTTAATGCCTTCCGTTAGGAAGGTTTATCTTCACCTTTTAGGAAGCTAGGCCTACCTAAGAAAAAAGCTCTCTCTTACTACTATTAACCCCTATATATTAGAAGCTAGAATCTAATTAGTCTTTTAAAGAATTAAGCTAATTAGCCCTAAGTTTAGATAAATGTAGGTCTATATAGCTCTTTTCTATCTACTAGCTCTTATTAGCTCTTTCTAATAAGCCTTATATATATAGTAAAGCTCTAGCTAATAGCTAGTAGGAATAGGTACTTACTAGTATATTCATACCTTAATTAAAGTTAGATAGAGTTAGCTATATGTAAGGGACTGGATACCCAGGCCAGAGAAGCCGGAAACACCTCAGCTAGCGCAGGCCGAAAGGATAGAGAGCCCTGTAGGTCTAGGGTATAAAACCCTTATAGTAAAAACTTAGTAAATACTTACTAAAGGCTAGAAAAGAAGGATCTTAAAAGAAGCAAATAAAAGGAGTATAATAATACTAATCCTACCTTTTAGATACTTCTACTATTAGTTTAACCTGAATATAGCTCTTAGCCCCTTAATACCTTTATAATTCTTTTACTTCTACCCTACTTTAAGAAGGTTAGTAATAATAATAATACTATATACCTAAGCAATATCTATTAATTAGGGTAAGGAACTTACGCCTATTATTTACTAAGAGTAGAGCAAAATAACCTATATAAACCTATATAAGGAAGCTAACCTTAGCGAGTAATTAGAGGATAATATAAGCTAATAAGAGGAGGTAAGAAGCTATACTTTAAGTAAGGCTAGGGGCCCTAAAGAGAATAGGCTACTTATGCTAAATGCTTGCTATATAGATAATAAGTATATATAGGAAAATAGGGAATATAAGATCCCTTCCTATAGACTAGATAGGCTAACGGGCTAGCTATTTATAGCTATAGCTAATAGGCTAGCCTAAGCTAGACGGCTAGATAAAGCAACTAGCTAAGTACTAATATAATAGATTATAATTATAATAGCTAACTAATATAAGCTAATTACTACTATATTAAGCAACTAAGCTTCTACTAAGCAATCGCCTAAGGTTTATAAAAAACCCCTAAAGTATAATATAGCGCGCCTTACTAGCGAATCTACTAGTATAATAAGGGAAGATTAGCTTATTATAGTTAAAGAGGCTTATAAGCACCGCCCTAGCTGCTTTAATAGCTAGTATATCTAATAGGCTTTGAGTATAATAGAGTATACCCTATAAATAGAATAGCAGAATTATTAGCAAATACTTATAGATAAGTTAGGGAACTAGGTTAACTATAAATAGGAAGACTTTAGAGTTTTTATAAGAGGGTAGTATATTATACCTAAGCTCTAAGAGTAGAACTACTATAATACTTTAGAATAGTGCTATTAGAAGGATAATAAGAAACTAATTATATATTAGGCTTAATAGGAGTCTATTAACTAAGCACTTAGCAAGCTAAGCATAGGTAATATAAAGGCGCACGCCTTCTTTTAGGGCCTTATTAGAACCCTAAAGGATAAACTCTTTAAGTAGGATATTAACTATATTAATATATATATTATTACCCTATATATATAGAGATTATAGGAGATTATAAAAGGGAGATATATAGGAATATCTACTAGCTATTCTAAGTTATATAAGTAACTATACTAAGGCTCTCTAGACTACCCTCATAAGAGCAGCTTATAACTACTTAGGTTAATAGACTCAAGGGACTGCTACCTAGAGACCCTATCCTAGAATAACTACTCAGCAGATGCCCGTATAATACCTAGCGCTAGTAGTATATCCTCTAACTCCTAGGGACCCTAATACTATAACTTTAAAAAGTATAGCTATATCTCCCCTAACTATACTAAAACCTATGCGCAGCTAATAGGTAGTAATTAGAACCTAAACCTAAGATAGGGTAGGATAAGCATAATTATAATACCTATTATAACTAATACTCAAGACTTAAGAAACGAGTAGATATAGATATAACCCTGAGAGGTATTATACTAGAAATCACTCTAGTTCTATAGCATAGACTATTAAGGGATAGGTATTAGCGCTCTAAGCATCTAGTAAAGTTAGACTAGAGGTTAATATAGATACCTATATAGTAATAGATATTATATAAGAAGATCTTATTAAGAGGCTCTAACTAAATGTGACGACAGGCTCCCGAAGTATAGCTAACGCGCATTAATGGCTAACCTGGATCAATTGACATTGAGTTGCAGAAGGGAAAAGTCGGAAGTGGGGGCGCGGGCGCGCGAGGGCGCTATGGGCGCGCCCAGCGCGCTCACTATAGGTCACATGCCTAAGCACGTGACGCGCTCTAAGGCAGCTAGCGCTATGATAGTACCCCCCCCTTCTCTATAGGTTTCTATCTATAGAAACCGTCTAGTATATATATAAAAGCAAAAATCCCCTGCCCTATAAGCCTCGTTTCCTCTCTTCATATAATAGAAGCAGTAAATCTACTAATATAATAGCTTAGGTGAGCTAGTACGCGCGCGCGCATATGCAGCTAGCATATAGCATCTTTATACTCTAATCCCACGGGCGTTATATCCTGCTGCTATTATTATTATCTTGCGTATATTAGGCCTCTATAGCTATATTATTATTATTTCGCATAGCGGGCTCTTCGTCTACTATAGCAGCGTCTAGCTATAACTATAGGTTCTTTAGCAGGCTTTTAGTAGCAGGGTACGCCTCGTAGAAAGCCTATATTACTACTAGGGTATGCTTAAAAGCTTCTATATTATATTACTTAGGGTCCTTATTATAGCCTAGCTAATTAACGCGGTATTATAATTTCTGCTAGTAAATTCATAACTAGATAACTTTATTAACCTCAAACTCGGGATTATTAGTATATTCGATATATAGTAGCAGCATAGCATACTATCCTAGTAGCAGGTTATTACTAGCTTTCTATAGCTAGCTCGGGTTAAAAGTATTATATACCTAGCGACTAGGTAGTAGATCTATAACCTAAGTGCCCCTAAGGCCTGCTGCCTTAATCTTATATAGTCTATCCTAGGGTATTAATAGTTTTAACTACGTTAGAGAGCGCTAGCCTTTTATTAATACCTAAACTAAGTTACCTATAGCGAGGTTATCTAGGCAGTAGCTTCGGTTTGCTATGTATATATACTAGCGCTAGGCAATAGCTATCTACCCTAAAGTAATACGCTAGGTATCGTATATTTAGCTAATTATAGCCTGAGTATCCTTATAGTTTAGTTTATTATAGGTATTATTAAATTTCGTTATATGCTTACTCTAGTTATAGCTTATTCTTAGTTTATAGCCCTATTTGATCTCGAATAGCGATAGGCCTATAGCTTCGCTAGGGAGATAGGCTTATATAAAGTCAGCTATAGGCAATAAATCGCTCTACTTATTTATATACTTATTAACGAGGACCTATAAGTATTGCTAGAGGTACTAGTTTATAACCTCTATTTATCTATCTATCTATAGATAACCTGCTATAGAGAGGCTAAGTTATATGCTAGCAATCTTATAAAGTTCGTTCTAGAAACCTGAAATAAACTAGGCTCTATAGTCTAATATAATCTTATTAGAGAAACTAAAGTATAGGAAAATATAGTAGAAAAATATCTAAGCTATATCCCTTATAATAACTATTTTATAGCAGGGAACTAAGACTAGATGCTTAAAAAGGTAGCAAATTATAACCTAGATAGCATTAAAACCGTAGCAATCCTTTAGCAGGGTTATGAAGTCTATTGCAATAAACTGCCAAAGCTATATGGGGATTAGCAGTAGTCTTAGTTCTCCTAGGGTTATATCTCATAGCTTCTAGGCCCTATAGTAAGTATAATAGTTGCAAATATATTACTTAACGTCTCCGGTTAGACCTTACTAGTAGTATTAGCTTTTAATAATCTTAGCGGTCTTATTCTATCCTAGGTATAGTAGGGGTTGCTATCTATGAACTTCTTATATAATATATATGCAGAGGTTTTCCTCTACTAATACTACTATGCAGCTATCTATTAGTAGCAGCCCTTCCCCCTCCTTAATTATCTAATACCCTAGGTCTTTACTAGCTAGGGCGTAGCAGGCCTTAAGGGATAGCATCTCTAGGTCCCTATTTAGCTATAGGATATATTTAACTAGCAGCTAGCCTTATAGTTCGCTTATAGGCTTGAGAGCGCTAACTATAAGCTCCGGGGTAGTTAACGCAGTAGTTAGCATCTATTGTAGTTCTTCTAGGACCTCTAGGGATAATATAGAGGGCTTTAATATAACTTAAGTCCTACTAGCATCCTTAATATCCTTTTAGGTATATAGGTCCTCTACTTTATATAATAGCGCATCTACTAGCACGTTTTCCTAGCCTAATTAGTATTATATTGCGAAATTATAATTAGATAGTAGGCTTATCTATTAGGCTTATCTTATATTTAGGAGCTATTTAGTTATAAAAAATAGAAGGGCTTAGTAGTTTATAATTACGTTAAAACGTTATAATACTAACGTTAGTTCTATATGCTATTCCTCTAGCACTAGGATAATTATAAGCATCTCATGGTTATAAATCGGGTAGTTTATTTCTATAGGGCTTATAATCTTAGAGAAAAAAGCCATAGGGTGCTATAAGTTATTATCAAGCTGCTATTATAATAAGGCCCTAGTATAAATAGAAATAGAGGCGTCCGTTTCTATATATATAGGCAGGTCTAGGTTCTAGTATTATAAGATAGGGGCTAAAGATAGGGTAGCTTTTAGGCTCTCGAAGCCTTCTTCGTAGTTACTAGTCTATTTATATTTAACGCTCTTAACTATAAGCTGGTTTAGTAGTTAAGCTATCTTATTATAATCCCTAATAAAATATCTATAGAAGTTATAGAATCTAAGGAACAATTGCACACCCTTAACGTTCTTAGGCAGCTGCTATATTCTAATAACTTCTACCTTTTCTAAGTTAGGCTATAAACCTTCTATAGATATAATAAATCCTAGGTATTTTATCTAGGTAATGCTAAACTTATACTTCTTAATATTAGCTTATAATCCTGCCTCGCGCAGCCGGTCTAGCACCTTAGTAACGTGCTCGTAGTGCTCTACCGGGTTATCTAAGTAGATTAAGATATTATCTATATATACTATGCAAAAGTCGTTAAGGTATTCTATTAGAACCTTATTTATATATCGTTAGTATGTTAAAGGGCTATTATAGAGCCTAAAAGGCAATACTAAGTACTTATATATGCTGAGTTAGGTCTTAAATATCGTGAGGTCTTCGTAGCCTTTAGCAATACAGATCCTATAAAAGGCTTATCTAATATTAAGCTTAGTATAGATTTTAGCTTTATATAGGCGCGCGAGCGTGTTTTCTATTAGTAGTAATAGGTACTAATCTTTCTTAGTTTTAGCGTTTAGTTAGTAGTAGTCGATATAGAACCGCAAGCTACTATTATATTTATAAATAAATAGGGTAGGCGAGGCCTAAGGGGTATTGCTCGTAGTAATAAATCCCTTATCTAGATTATCTTTTAGGTACTCCCGGGTCGCTTCTAGTTCTTCTAGCGATTATTTATAGAGCAGTAAGTACTATAACCTATCCTAGCTACTTTCTATAAGCTCGATCTTATAGTTATATAGCTAGTATAGCGCTAGTTTATTGCTAGTAGCTTTACTAAAGATATCTACCTATAGTTATAGTTCTAGCAGTAGTTTTTCTCTAATTAGGCGCCGAGTTTCCTCTATATCGTTATATAATAGGTCTTCTATAGCGCGTTTCTTAGCCTTCTTACTATCGATTAGCTTATTAAGTTCGAATAGCGATATAACGCTAACTTTTATAGCCTTATATCCTATCTAATATTTAAAGGATAACGCGTTAATAATTAGATTTAGCGCTAGCTTAATAGGCATAGCTTTAAATAGTACTAGGTCCCGCAGCTATAGTAGGCATCTTTCTTCGCATTAGATAGTTTTATTATATAGGGTGCGTTCTATCTTATCTATAGATTTAGTAATATCCTCGCGCTATATATAAGATAGTAGTTCGGGCTATTTAAGTATTTTAACTAGCTAGGATACTATCTTCTTATTATAAGCTATAGTATTTATTTCAAAGGTCTTCTAACGTCGCTCTATGTTAAGCTAGTATTCTAGGTCTATCTTATTAGGTGCGAGCAGATCCTCCGCCTGCTAAACGATAGTTAATAGAAAATCCTTAAGTAGGGGTATATCTTCTAGCTAGCTAAGGCGCTAGTAGCGCACGTTTAGGAATATATTATAGTACTCGAACTACTTATAGCTAAGTATTAAGTTATATTATCTAATATTAAGCTATAGAAGGGGTATCTTTAAAAATACCCTATAGTTAATATATAAATTAATAGTCTATACCGCGTCTATAGCGTCTAATTATTCTCTATTAAATCCGGATATAGGGATAGGCTATTCTAATATATACCGGGGGGCTTAGCAAAAGTCCCTTAGTAGTATTTATAGGCATAGGTATATAAATCTATAACTATTTGCTCTAGTATTAAGTAATATGCATATAAGAATACTATATTTATTATATGCTATAATAAGTTCTATCTCAAGGGGCTATCTGCCTATTAGGTATTATAAGTTAATAGATAAAAGCGCGAGGCGTATATCTTATATATTATTATTCTCCCCTAGCTAGGAGTCTGCTTTAACTAGGGGCTCTAGTTTTCCAAGCTATTATAGCAGCTCTTAGCAGGTTCCTCAGGCTCTATAATATTTATAGCAGCCTTTTTTATAGGGTACTCTCTGGAGTAGTATCCTAGCTTGCTATAGCTATAGTAGGCGCTAGAAGCCTTCAGGGTCTTATATAGCTTAGTATCTATATAAGTTCTAGTCTTATTAGTACTAGCACGCGTTTTACTAATACTAGGGCTAGAACCGGAGCTAGTAGCAGCAGCAGGGCGCGATCTAATACTAGGGGTAGTATAGGTAGTGCTAGAGCAGCCCTTATTTTTCTTATAGTTAGTATTTATAATATTAGTAACCTTAGTAATATAATCCGAGTACTAGTAGAAGTTATACTACTCCTTAGTAAGGTACTAGTTAATAACTACGTTCTAGATTTATAGTAGCAACTTATCGTAGAATATATAGCGCTAGTAGTCCTTATGAACCTTAGCCTCGCGGGCCTTCTAAATAAAAAGGTTATACTACGCTTAAATATTGCTATATAAGATAGTAATCTTATTAAGGTCGTAGCGGGCATCCTTAATACGCATAGCACTAGTATAGTTATTTTTTAGCTACTTAATTAGGGCCTTAGCAGTCTGGATTTCGCTAGCGTAGGTAAGCAGCAGCAATACTAGATTAGTAGTATTACTACTAATATAGGAGGTAATATAGTCTAGCCTCTCGCTATTAGGGTAGTTGCTTATAGCCTTAAGGCGCGTTCTAATGTAATATAGCTAAAAGTTAAACTTAGGGTTCTTATTATCCTAACTATCTTAAATACTAATAAAGATAGGAACTTTAGCAAGCTTAAGCAAGGCTAAAGAAGAAGTCTTACTAGATATTATAGAGATAGGCGTTCCCTTATAAAAGTAGTAGTTATTATTCTTAACTAACTAAAAGCAGTAGGTTAAGGTAGTAATTATAGTATTAGTTATATTTCTAGGGGGTGCTAGCATATTAGAGCAGTTAAATAGGCATCCGGGCGAGCAGGATTAGCTACGCTTAGAGGAGATGCTAGGGCGTATAGTAAGCTCTATAGATAGCTGCTTATTAAACTCTCTAAGCTCTATAACCTAAGTCTAGAGGGCAGTCTTTTCTATAATAAGGGTATCGACTTAATACTAAAGATAGCTATTCTAAGCCTTAAGGGTAGCAACCTCGCACTAGTTACTAATATCCGATTAGTCTATAAATAACTAGGCAGTATTCTTAGCCTTTAGTGCGATTATCTCACTATTTAGAGCCTTATTTATAGATTATAAGGCTCTAATCTTAGATCGTAAAGAGGCTTCCTTAATAGCGCCCTCGCGGGAGGTATCTGCTATAAACTTATTAAAAATATCCCTATAGGACTCGAGCTAGGCTATATATTAGTAAAGGGCCCTAATATTATTAGCTATATAGACGAAGTTAGCATAAAGCATCTAAGCCTCCTAGCCCTAAATAGCATATTACTTAACCTAGCTAGTAACCTAAGTAAAGAGATTCTTAAGGTTATCCTTATATGCTTTCTCAAAAGCTTATTAGTCCTACGAGTATTTATTATTATTACTAAAAAGGTTAGAATCCTTAATAATAAGGTCGCTGCTATTAAACTACTTATATACGATTTTTATATAATAAATATAGTTAGTAGTAGTAATCTCGAGCAGAAGGTCCTCAACGGGCTATATGCAGATAGGACGCTCGAGGTCTATAGTAGCAATCTCTAGCATAAGGCCCCGGGCACCCTTAGGCATCTTATATATATAGCATTAGCGCTCCTTTAGCTACTTTAAGGGCTCGAGCACCTCCTATATATTTAGGATAAAGCGCGAGCTACCCGTAGTACTATAGCTATAGTAGCGCTTAGCTAAGCTATCCTTACCCTTCTCGTTTTCGCGCGCTATTTCTAATTAATACGAGGGGTATATAATTAATTAGATCGATAGGTATGTAATAAAATAGGGTATATTATTAACTGCGCTTATAGCGTTTCTTAGTTAGGTTGCTCTTAGCTATGCGTACAGGGTTTATATAATAGGGTTTTTTGCTACGGATTAGCGGTTAGTACTTCTAGGGAGAGTTAATATTATGCTTCTATCGCTAGAGATGAATTAATTAAAGAACTTAATATACTATAACGATAGGCTCCTGAAGTATAGCTAATACGTATTAATAGCTAACCTGGATTAATTAATATTAAGTTGTAGAAGGGAAAAGTCGGAAGTAGGGGCGCGGGCGCGCGAGGGCGCTATGGGCGCGCCCAGCGCGCTCACCATAGGTCACGTGCCTAAGCACGTGACGCGCTCTGAGGCAGCTGGCGCCGTGATATAAAGGAGGCTACTAGTATTATAGCCCCTGAATTAGTAGATTTCTAGGGAAGGCTTATACCTATAAGTAAGGTCTACTAGCTTATATTCTTCCTTATAGATAGTTAGGGTTACCTATAGAAGATTCGCTAGGCTTTTGTTATAAGCCCTTACCCTAAAGGAGCAGGAGATATCCTTCTATCTTATAACTTAATAAGATAAGAAGGTATTTATATAAATACTTATATATATACTTAGTTATATAAACCCCTCTTACTCACTAAGCTAGAGGTAATTATCTAAGAGATTATAGAGAATAGCTAATAAGCTTATATTATATATCTAATATATATTATAAGCCCTAATAAGAAGGATATAGAGACCTTAGGCGAATATTTACTAAATAATAACTAGGAGAAGAAGATTCCTAGGGAACTTTAAGACTTTATTAATATTTTTAATAAAGAGAATATAAAGAAAGTTCTCAGGCTAAAGGGAGCGGTATATTATATTAAACCAAAAGCTAGTAAGGAACCCCTATATAGACCTATAAACCCTATATTAGTAGAGTAGTTATAAATGCTTACTAAGTATATTTATAATATAGTAGTAGCAGGCTATATATATTACTTAACTAGCTCCGCAGGAGCACTAGTACTATTTATACTTAAGAAGAATAGAAGCTTATAACTATATATAGACTATAGAGGACTAAATAAAATTATAATAAAAACCCATTACCCTCTACTACTAATTAGCAAGCTTCTAGATAGACTCGCTAGAGCAAAGTTCATTTCTAAGATTAACTTGAGTAAGGTATACTACTAAATTGCAATTAATAAAGCAGATAGGTAGAAAATAGTATTTAGAATATAATATAGGTACTTTAAGTATACTATAATACTATTTAGGCTTATAAATACCCTAGCAACCTTTTAGGTATATATTCACTAAATACTTACTAATATTTTAAATACTTATTATATTATATACCTAGATAATATTCTAATCTACTTAGATATAAGGGAATAGTATACTAAGGATCTCTATATCATCCTATACTAGCTAAGGGCTACTAAGCTATTTATAAAACTAAAGAAGTATAACTTCTTTTAGATAGAAGTAGATTTTCTAAGGTTCTATATTACCTAAGATAGTATTAGGATAAACCTAGATAGAGTCTAAGTAGTTACTAAATAGCTAGTACTAAAGTCTTTTAAAGATATCTAAGTATTTCTTAGCTTCTATAACTTTTACTCTAAGTTTATTATAATATATTGCTATATTATAGCCCTTATAAATAGCATGCTTAAGGGAAGCTAGAATAGCACGAAGTTAGGAGCCTCCGCTTAGATAGGGGAGATATAGACCGTATTTGAGATACTTTAGAGAGCATTTACTAAAGCCCTAATACTAAGATATTATAACCTAGTATTAGAAACTAGGGTTAAGATTAATATATCTACTTAGGTAGTATCTAGCGTGCTCTTATAGAAGTATAATATAGTTTAGCACCTAGTAGCTTTCTAGTTAAGGAAACTCTTAGATATAGAAAGGCGCTAGGCTATAGGGTAATAGGAACTCCTTGCTATTATAGAAAGTTTAGATTACTAGGCGTAGTACCTGCAAGGACTCCCTAAGAAATTCATAGTACTTATAAGCTATATAGCGCTAAAAGGAGTACTTACTATGCCTATATAGGATATATATAGAAGACTTATATAATATATTTACTACCTATTAGCATTTAACTTTAAAATCTAGTATAGGTTAGGGGCTACTAATCTAATAGATAGACTATTATAATACCCTAACTATATAGTAGAAGAGCTAAGATAGATAATATACTTCCTACCCTTAGAAAGAAACTTAGGCTTATTAGCTAGCTTTTAGCAATAGATCGCTAGTATATTGCTAAGCTTAAAGGAACTATAGCTATTATTAGAACTTATATCTAAGCTATTTAGCAAAGTATATAAGAACCTTGCTAGAGGGCTAGCTCTAAGGTTAAGGGATCCTCACCCTTAAGTTAGTACTACCCTATAATAAGTACTAATAAGCTACTATATATAAGTATGCATATTAGCGCTATTACTCCCACGAAAGCATATGCAGGTACTATGCTAACTACTCCACGAGAGAATAGCAATAGGCTAGAGGACCTAGGGGGAGCTAGGGTTATTATACTAATACTAGAATAGTATATCCTATATGCTATAATAAGGGAGCTTATTTAGGATAAAACGGCTTATATATTATAACTAGGCGTAGATCTTAAATAAATAGTTAGAGGATTATAAACTAAAGATTACTTCTATAGAGATATTATAGCTAAGGTTTGCTAGGATACTAGGGAATACTAAGGATACTAAGTTAATAAGAATAATATCCTTTAGTTTAAAAGAAGACCTATTATCCTAAAAGAGGGATCCCTCTGCTATAAATTCTTAAAGAACTACTATAATACGCCTAGATTAGGGTTGTAAGGGATTAGGATTACAGCGCTAAAGATTAGGATTACAGCGCCGAGCCGGCGCCGAACCAGCGCTGGGCCTCCGCCGAGGTTTAACCGCATTAGTTAGCCGAGCCGAGCCGAGCCCTAATAAGGGGCTCCGTATATATAAGTAGCTAGAAGGGCTAACTTATCTTCTATAATATAACTACCCCCTATGTTACTACTACTCTTTCCTTCCCTAGCCCGGCCTTTTATAGGCTATAACCCTCATAATTAGATAAGTTCTACCTAATTACATAGGCAGCCGGCTCTAGAATAAGCAATAGTATAAGATCGGGCTGCCGAGGCGTCGCTAGCACCTCTGCCTCTATACCTAATAAGCTAAGTAAAAATTTTACTTCTAAGACCCCTCTAGGATCGGGGATAGCAACGACTACGGGCCCCGATATAGCCCTTATTGCTAAACTTATTATAACTATTCAGCGCTAAGCCGACTAGAACGATGCGCTTATTTAGGCCCTATCCGCATACCCTATGCTAGTCCCTGAGACCGAGACCCGGACCTGCGAATATAAACGCCCTCTAGCATATACTTATAGAACCCTCGCTAAAGATAGTATACTAGCCTAAACCTATAATTAGCTAATAGCTATAGAAGATAGTAACACCCTCTAGCCCGGAGCCTCTAAGCTATAGAAGATTTAGTAGGTATTTATAAGGGTAACTACTAGGTTATAGATATAATAATACTACTATTATACTAGCCTTACTAATCTAGCATAGGCTAACTTCTCTATATTTATCTACTAAGAATATATTAACCCCGGACTATAGGAGCGCTAGCTATATAGCCTCCTTAATAACCTTTAGTAGGAACCTAGCTAATAGCCTCTCTAGTTCTTCGCTAAGTAGTTAGTAATCTACTAAGCCCTTAGAACCCCGGACTTCGAAGAGTCCCGGGCTTAAGCCCTTACCTTTTACTTCTAGCTTTTACCCTAGCTTTAGCAGGGCCTCGAACGCTAGAAATTCGATATATAGTAGCTACGCGCTATAGCTACTACTACAGAGCAGCTATAGGATATATACTCGGAGCGGATTACAGAGCCCGCCCCGAAGAAGGCTCGTTTTAACTATAGCAGCCCCGATACCCCAGGCGGCGCGTACTAAAAGTATAGTAGGACTAACTACTATAAAGCTAACTACTAGGCCGACCTATAGTATAAAGAGTACTATAAGAAGGGCTACCCTACTAATTAGTACTAGTTCTATAAACTAGTCGCTAGGCCCTCGGCAGACCCGGGCAGCTCCTGCGTAAGTATTAAAGCTATTATAGCTACCCCTGCTAAGAGAGGTATATAGATTGCAAAAGATAGCGTTTTCAAGCTATATATATTAGAGGATAAGTAAACTACTGCTAAGCCCTCGGGGCATTAGTAGGCAAAGCCTGCTAGCTATAGGGAAAAGCCCGAAGCTAGGTAGAAGCTATAATAACTAGGTAAAAGACCTAAAGGCCCGGAGACCGCACTATAGAGGGTTCGAATCCCCGTATAGGTATATAAAGCCTGCTAGCTATAGGGAAAAGCCTAAAGCTAGGTAGAAGCTATAATAACTAGGTAAAAGACCCGAAGGCCTAGAAACCGCACTATAGAGGGTTCAAATCCCCGCGCAGGCGTAGTAAGCCCGCTAGCTATAGGGAAAAGCCTGAAGCTAGGCGGAAGCCGTAGTAACTAGGTAAAAGACCTGAAGGCCTAGAGATTGCACTATAGAGGGTTCGAATCCCTGCGCAAGCATATGGAGATAATAGACCGCTAAGTACCTAGGGGGACTCTAGCAAAGCTGTAGTAACTAGGTAAAAGACCCGAAGGCCCGGACCTAATAGATATAAAATAGACTAATTAGAAGCGCTATAGAGGGTTCGAATCCCCGCGCAGGCAGGAGTTTTAGGGATTATCGGACTTAGAGACTAAGCCCTCTAGAGGGGGGGTAATTATAAGGGATTAGGATTATAGCGCTAAAGATTAGGATTATAGCGCTAAGCCGGCGCTAAACTAGCACCAGGCCTCCGCTGAGGTTTAACTATATTAGTTAGCTAAGCCGAGCCGAGCCCTAATAAGGGGCTCTATACGCATAAGTAGCTAGAAGGGCTAACTTATCTTCTATAATATAACTACCCCCTACGTTACTACTGCTCTTTCCTTCCCCAGCCCGGCCTTTTGTAGGCTATAACCCTCACAAGGGTATATAGGAGTAAATAAGATAGCTAAGCTAATCTTGCAAATGTTTTATTAGCTATATTTAATAGAGGATATATAGTAATATATCGCTAAATGCCCGCACTACTAAGGGGCGCGCATACTATAGTATAAGTTATATAAGCTACTATAAACACTAGAACTACTAGCATACCTATTCTAATAGATTTCTTTAGACTTCTTAACTAGCTTGCTAGAAAGTTGCTAAGATAATAGAGTTACTTATAATATAATTCTAGCAGTTATATACTAAATAACTAAAGTAGCACGGTTCTTAGTAATAACTAAGTAACTAGATGCTATAGGTTTAGTAAGGATCTTATATTAAGAGATTAAGTGCTAATATAGCATGCCTAAGGCTATTATTAGTAATTAAGATAAACTAATTACTAGTTAGTTCTAGCGAGACTAGACTAAGGCCTGAGATATAGAAGGGTATATCTCTACTACGTAGTATCTATAGATAGATAGCTAGACTAAAAGAATATACTAAACCTTAATAATATATCTTATAAAGTTTAGCAAAAGCTTATATAACTAATTAGCAATATAATTAGTTAAAGCTAAACTTTTATATAATAATAGCAAATATACTATTATTAGTATATCCCTATTCAAGGCCCTTATAGGATATTACCCTTAAATAGTTAACTACTACTTACTAAATATTAAGATTAGGACCTAAGGGGTTAATAAAAAGCTTTAAAAGCTAATAGAGGTTTGCTAAAGAATAGCTAAGAATTAGTAATATATAATAGAGATATAAGCTAAGAATATAAATACTAGAAGAAAAGCGTAATTATATAATATTAGAGATATTATAAGACTCTTAATAAAGAACTTCTATTTTATAAAAGGTTAGTAAAAGCTTGCCCTAAAATTTATTCCTATATTAGTTCTAGAAGTTATAAGCCCTAATATATATAGAGTATAACTTCTAGAGAAGTATAGTAGAGCATATAATATCTTCTCTATTGCTCTACTTAAGCTATAATATAGCTAAATGCTTGCTAAGGGGTAGCTCCTAGACCTTAAAGAAGACCCTAAAGAATAGGAAGTTAAGGATATTATATTATAGAGGGAAGTGCTAATAGGCTCCCTATATTTAGTTAAATAGAAAGGCTAGCTAGTAGGGTATAATACTTAAGAGCCTGAAAAATACTTATTAAATGCTTTGCAAATGCTCGCTAGATTTAAGAAATAGTAGCATAGGTTATATTATAAGTAGGATAATAAGTAGTATAGAATAAAAAGAAAAGTTAATTAACTATAAGATATATAAAACGCCAAGAGAAGACCCCCCCCTATAAAAGTAATATAAACCCTATAGGTATCTAACCTTATACTACTATAGAATTCTACTGCAAATTTACTAAAGTTCTGCTAGTACTACTACTTATTATTATTACTATTACCCTCTTTATTATTATTATCCTTATTGCTATTATTATTATCCTCGCTCTCTTCTTCCAAGCTATTACTAATAGTACTACTATTACTACTCTAACTATTGCTCTCTATAGTATTATTAGAGTTACTATCCTCTATAGCTAAGGACCTATCCTCCTTACTATTATAAACCTAGTATTATTAAGCTATTACTAAGTTATTACTAATCTTTTTATAAGAATTAGGTTAAGGCGCGGGGCTACTACTAATAACCTTAAAGATAGCAGTAGGAGCTTAGTAATAAGTATTATAAGGTATATAAGAACCTTAAATTTTTAAGAGCTCCTATAAAGGAAGTATAGATATATAGGTATTACTCTTTAAAAGCTATATTATTAAAATATTAATAAGCTTACTAAGAAAGGTAGCCTACTTAAAGATATAAGTCCTATTATATAAGTAAGTAAGGAGAGTATTATTAAGCTATATTATAATCTCTTTAACTAAAACCTTATCCTTAGCCTAGTAAGGTGCCTATAAATATATATTAGATTAATAAAAGGGTAAGACTAACTATAAAGTAAAACCTACCTCAAGCAAAACCTGTAGATACGCCTAGGTATATAAAGCTATACTCTCCTCTATACTTATAGCGAGGAGTTAGTTCTTATAGTTCTTAGTACTAGGCTTAAGACTAGCAGGGTTTACTAACTAGTTATAGAGGCGTTAGAGAAGCTCTTACCCCTATTTTATAGCTATAAAGATATAGACGATCTCGCGCTATTAATACTAGCTAGTAGTAATCGCATAGATATAACGCTTAACCTAGTTCTAATAGAAATAAGTAGTATTAATAAGATAAGTAGGAATCTAGAGATAGGAAAAGTTAGCTTATACCTTCCCTAAATAGTTACTAAACTTACCCTATAGCACTTAATACTATAAACCTAGTATAACTTATATATATAATTACTATTATATTAATAAGCATAGGTAACCTAGGTATTCTTAGGGAGCTATAGCGCGTAGCTAATGCAAGGTTTGCTACTACCCGCCTAGTTATGCTAGTAGTTGCTACTACTAAGCTCAGACTTAGTAGGGCTATACGTCGCTAGAAGTTAGCTACTAAGGCTCTTAGCGCTTATAATAGTTCAGGAAGTATAGAAAGATAGGAAGGATCCTGCGAAGGGTCTATAAAAGCTTAATAAAGGGCTTAGATAATATAAAAGTAGTTATTAAATAATATAGTATAATAAGGAGGGAAAAGAACTAACCCTAGGGTAGGAAAAAGCAATTATTTTATAGATAGCTAAAGAGACCTTGCTAAACTATTATAAAAGTAGATATAACTTCGGATTGTAAAGTATAGTAATTATTTAATATAGTAGGTACTACCTACTAGGAGGTAGATATAGTAAATTAGTAATAGCAGTTGCTATCTAACCTACTTAATAGCCTTATAACACGCCTATTTAGAAAGGGGATAATAAGATAAAAAAACGAAGTTATTATAAGGGTATAATATAAGAAAGTGCTCACTAGATAAAGGGCGAATAGCAGGAGAATAAAAGCGAAGTTATTATAAGGATAACTATTCTCTTTTAAAAGAAAATAATAAGATCCCTTTAGAATAGCCCTAGATAGAGGATATAAAAAGGGGCCTAAAAGAAGAGGAACTATAAGGAATAGGACTATAGGATTAGCTACTATATCTATAACTCTAAGGGCTCTAGTATCCTTTAGTAAATATATAGCAAATAGTTACTACGCTAGATAATAGTAGTAATAAGTAAAAGACTAGGATCTACCCTGGATAGCTAAGAAGGATAATAATAGAGGGCTAACTTATAATACTTAACCTTATAGTAGGGATTACTATAATTAGAAGGGGGATAATTATAAGGGACTAGATACCTAGACTAGAGAAGCTAGAGATACCTCAGCTAGTATAAGCTAAAATAATAGAGAGGCCTATAGGTCTAGGGTATAGAACCCTTATAGCAAAGACTTAGTAAATACTCGCTAAAGGCTAGAAAAGAAGGATCTTAGAAGAAGTAAGCAAAAGTAGCATAATAATACTAGTCCTACCTTTTGGGTGCTTCTACTATTAGTTTGACCTGACCGTGGCTCTTAGCCCCTCGATACCTTTACACTATAGCTATACTTAGTAAATAAAACTTTAAAATATAATATAAAGCTATTATTGTTAAGGACTACCTTTAAGCTTTAGAAGCTCTGCTTACTTATTTTTCTTATAAGGTACCCATAGATTTTAAGTAGTATATAAGCTAGCCTTTATTATGAGGTTAGATCTAAGGGCCTAGGTAGCTCAAAGTTATTACTATAGATATATAGCTTAAGTGAATATAACTTACTAGCGCTACTCCTTTATAAGGTATTGATAAATTCTAAGTAATATATAAGCTATAAAAGAAAGCTACTTATTAGTATAGCTTATAATATATTTACCTCTTATTTCTTATTATCTCTCTTAGTATATATAGATTTGATAAGAGCAGGAGGTATATAAAAGACTACATATTAAGAAGAGTGTATTATATAAAGAGATTATTATATTATTTACTTATTTAATAGTTATCTCTATTATATAATTTAATAGGAAAGTCTATTTCTATAAGTAAATAATAAGTATTTCCTAGTATATTTATACCCTTATTACTATTAAATAGAGTTAGCTATAACTAGACTTAGTAAATAAAGCCTTAGAATATAGCGCGAGGCCCTTATTATTAAGTCAGAGCTTAAAGTTATTACTAGAGATATATAGCTTAAGTAGATATAGCTCGCTAGCGCTACTTCTTTATAAGGTACCTTAGATTCTAAGTAATATATAAGCTATAAAAATAAAAAGCTATTTATTAGTATAGCTTATAGTATACTTACGTCCTATCCCTTACTATCTCTATTAGTATATATACCTCTAATAAGAGCGGGAGGTATATAAAAGACTACGTATTAAGAGGAGACTACTTAATAAGGAGACTACTATACTATTTACTTATATTAAATACGAGATATTACTGTTAATATCCTAGAGGAGCTGTTTATTTCCCTTAGTACTATAGTTATATTTAGTCCTTTCTCTACCTTATATTCTACTATTCTTATTAAGTTATTTTCGATCCCTATACCCTTTAATACCTTTACTTAATAAGATATATTAAAAACGAGCTATAAGCGCCTATAGCTTATTCTACTTATTCTAGCTATTTCTCCTCTATAGACCCCTCTTCTTATCCTATTCCTTTATATAATACCTAGTATTTAGTAATTAATTATATTATGAAGTCTAATAGAAAAGCTACTTCTTTAAGTATATAATAGGCCCTTATATACCTTAAAGCCATAATTACTCGTAGAATATTAGAATATAGAGAATAGAATATATAGTATTACTCATTAGACGTATTCTATATATAGCGAAACCTTGCTAACAGAAGGTCTCTCCTTAGAGCTAGGTATAGCTAGCGCTCCCTAGTACACTATTGTAAAGAGTATGGCTAAAGGCCTAAACCAGGAAAGGCTAGAATGTTGAAACGTAGGTATCCGTTATTATATTAGAGTATTGCTTAACTTTCTAAGTTTTCCGCTTATAGAGTTTTCTCCAAGGTATATTTATCTACCCCTGACTTGATAACGTTTTACTAATAGCGTGGCTTTATATCCTATACTAGCTATTATTCCTTATAATTGCCCCCCCTTCTAAAGCCTTAGTCCCTAAGGCGTATTAGTAGGGTAATATAGCTCTATATCGCTAACTATAGGGTAATAGCTTAGTATCTTTATTATATTATTTGCTATTACTCCTTCCCGCGCTAGATTTAGGCTGCTATAGCGAATAATATATTTTATTTTCTATCGCTTTATATATTTTGGAATTTTGAGTATCGCTATTATTTTTTAATTAGTTGCTAATAGTTATATAACTATTTAGCGGTATATAGTTAGTAATTATTTAGCCTTATTGCCTAGCGAGACTAATTATAAAAGGCTATCTTCTTTTCGAGGTCTCCAACCTAGCTAGATTGTTCCCTCTTTAGTATCCTTTTTTTAACTTAGCAGCCTTTATTATTTTCTCTTTATTATCTATTCTGCGAACTCTCGCTATAGTTATCTAATTTTTTATCTTTTCCCTTCTTTAGTTTATCTTTTTCTCTATTATCTCACTAATCGTTCCCTATAGTATCTTATATTGCGCGTATAGGCATAGTACTTACTGAATACCTATATGATCCCGAAATCCTCTCTAGTAACCTTACTAGTAATGCTAATAGTAGCTATCCCTACCTTAGCTATCTCTATAAGATATATTAAGACGTTATTAACCTTTACTATATATATAGCAAATATATATAGAAGTATATCTATTGCAATTTTAATAAAACGAAATATACTACTATAAGTCTCTGCTAGTTCGCTGCCTTATTGCTATATACTAACGCCTAGTAGGTCCCCTAGGAGCTTTGGGGCGCGGCCTAGACGACCTGGAATATATTCTATTAAATCTAAATCTAGGAGTATAAGGGTATCCTAACCCCTCTTTATTATTATTATATTCTCGCTTTACTTAGTAACTATTTAGTAGTATAGAAGCATATTGCTAAGCTTATCTATAATCCTACTACTAGTAGTAGTAGCTATAATATAGAGCAGCTTTAGCTCCAGGAGCTCGCCTCTATTTATAAGCACCTAGCTCTTAATATCCTAGTTTATATAAGCTATTATTTACTACTCCCTTCCTAATTATATCCTACTAATAATTAGTTCTAGGTTAGTACCCTTTATAATAGTATTAATATGCTTCAGCGCCTAAACGCCGCCTAGCTGCTATATATTTATAATAATAGTCCTATTATATACCTCTATAATAAGATTAATTATCTAGTTAATAACCCTTTAATAAAACTAGTCCCTAAGCGCTCTTATAAGCATAATATTAACTCCTTTTCTAGATTTAGTAAGTCTCTATAAGATAATCTCTTTAAGTATGCTTCTAACAACGTTCCCTTATGTAATAATAATAATAGTAATAGAGAATTTAATATAGATAGTAGCTTAGAATTTATTAACAAACGTATTAAAACTATATATATTAATAGTAGTATTATCTATAATATCAGACTGCTATATATACATAAACCTAACGGATTAATAGAGCGCATTATATATACTATTATAAATAAAGCTAGAATAATACTATATAATTTTAGTCTACCCTTAAACCTATGGGGTGAAGCAGTCCTTGCTTCTATATATCTATATAATAGATCCCCTTATAAGGCTCTTAAATATAAGACTCCTTTCGCGTTAAAAAGAAAAGGAAGCCTAATATAACTAGTATAAGGGTATAGGGTAGTTTATACTACTATAAAGATTACAATCCGTTAACAGAAAAGCTCGATCCTAGAGCTTCAAAAGGAGCTATTATTAGTTATAGCTCTAATATATATAAGGTTTATAATATAAATAACAAAAAGGTGCAATAGTCGAGAGATATTATTATATTAGAAAACACCTTTATAACTTAATAGAAATAGTTACTTATGAATATTAAATCCTAATTCGATAATAACACTACAAAAAGTAGTAATAATATAAATAACAATACTAAGATATCTCCCCTATATCCTAGTAATAGCTCTTTACCGAATCTACCTATTGAGACTAGTATCAATAGTAATCATAATCATAATAATCATAATAATCATAATAATCATAATAATCATAATAATAATAATAATAATAATAATAATAATAATAATAATAATAATAATAATAATAATAATAATAATAATAAATCTAAAGCCCGTTAGGTAGTTCAAGGTTTTAACTAACACGTTAGTATAGATTACCTTGCAACTTTTAGTTCTACTTATAGGCCTGAAGGCTATAGATTTACATTAATATTTGCTATAAAATATAACTATATATTAAAGCAGTTTGATGTTACTACTGCTTTTACCTACGTAGATATTAACGAGGATCTATACGTTAAGATACCTACTAGTTTCTTATATAATAGAAATACTAATAAATTAATATATAACTATGATAATACTCCAACGGATAATAGCTTAATATATAAGCTAAATAAAGTCTTATATAGCTTAAAACAAAGCCCACGCCTATGGTATAAACACCTATAGTGAATACTACTTTAGTATAACTTTAAAGCCTCTCCTTATAATAAGGGAGTATTTATATTAAATAAAAATATATATAAAGCTATTCTAGCTTATTATATTAATAATATGCTTTTAGCTACTAATAACTATAATAATTATAACTATATATATAAGAACCTATAAAAGCATTTAAGACTTTAATACTTAGGGGAGCCTAGTATCTTCCTAGGAAATTAAATAATAATAGACCGTGTAAATGAATAACTATATATAAAGCAAATACAGAATATTGAAAAGTTA
This sequence comes from Colletotrichum sansevieriae, assembly GCA_026260285.1. Lineage (NCBI taxonomy): Eukaryota > Fungi > Ascomycota > Sordariomycetes > Glomerellales > Glomerellaceae > Colletotrichum > Colletotrichum sansevieriae. The sequence continues at coordinate 20,077 of JAOQIF010000595.1, read as the reverse complement.
CTTAATAAATGTACTAAAACTGAAGTCAATAGGGCTTATACCCCTATAGATAGTAATCTAAAGTTATATATGATTTATAACTATGCAACTAAAGAGGAAATAGTATAATATTAATAATAGATCAGAGCCCTTTTATAACTAGCTTTAAAAACAAGGCTAGATATTACTTTAGCGGTTATAGCTTATGCTCGTTATAGTAGTAGTCCCTCTAAACAGCACTTTATAGCTCTTAATAGAATATAGGGATATATAAATAAATTTCCTAACTACAGTTTAACTTATAACTATAATAAGGAAATACCTAATAATAATATAATTAGATTTATGGATTCAGACTAGGCAAGAGATCTTAATAATCAAATATCAACCTTAGTATATATATTTACTTGGGGTTTATATAATAATATAACCTATTCTTCTTCTAAATAAAAAGCAGTAGCCTTATTAAGCTATGAAGCTGAATGTATAGCTTTATCTAATATACCAAAAGAGGCTCTATATAATCATAGCTATAACTTTATGCTAAATAAGCTAGGCTATAATAGCCTACTCAAACCTAGAATAATTATAGATAATATTTCAGCTCAAAAGTTAGCTAAAGTCCTGAACTTTATAAAAGGGCTAAGTATATTAATATAACATACTATTTTACAAGAGATTTAGTTATAGATGAAGAGATTTTCCTCTTTTATATACAGTCTAGTAATAATATTGCGGATATTTTAACAAAGTCTTCGGGCAAGATAAAATTTCATAACCTATTAAAGAAAATAGGTAATAATACTATAAACAATAATAATAATATAAATGATAATAATAATATAAATAATAATAATAATATAAATAATAATAACCGTATTATAGATCTATACTATTAGACTGTAATAAGTATTATAAACTATTATACAAAGTCCGGTTTTTCTTTTATGCCTATAAGAGTTAGGGCTTTAGGCTTTTCTACTAGTACCTATTATAAATAATACTCTAAGAATTTCCTCTTTATTCTTCCCACTAGGTTTTAAGAGTTTTTATAATAGAGTTTATAACCTATAAAGAGTGTGATATAAAACAATATAACATACGATAAAAATAAGCCATATATAAATAAATATATATCTTACAGGGGGGTGTAAGAATACCGAAGGTATATCTTAATATTTCTAGTATAACCTTATAAAGGTTAAATAAATTTAATAAATAACTATAGTATATATAGTTATATATCGATATAATATCTCTTTGATAATACTATAATAACTATAAAACATAAAATAATAATCATAATAATATTTCCTTCAGGAAATAAATACTTTAAAAGTCTATATAAATTCCAATAACATCTATATATATTCATAATCCTTATATTCATAGCTATAGATATACCAAAAATAGTGCACGGACCACTTACTAATACGAGCACGATTCTGCTAAATAAGCTTAATAGTTAGCCTTTTAGCAGCTATATTTCAGAATATCTTTCCCCTTACTTTATAAGGGTAGAATTTATAACTTTTAAATAATATTAATAATACTAACGGTTTACCAATCAATTAATTTCATTAAAAATGTCTCCTTATACTTAAATTTATTAGCCATTATTATAATTAAAATCAGCCTATTAATATTTATTATTTAGGCTGCTTTAGCATCCCTTTTGCTACCTATATACCTATTCTTATTAAGTTCGGAATTATACCGCAGCGCCTTCGCAAAAAAGCTATAATAAATTCACCTAGTTTGCGGGTATAATTCGGGAAATACTATATAGGTATTCTAACCTATACCATCTATTAGTTAAGGAAAATAATATAGGAACCTTATATATCCCTACTTAGAAGCAAACCCTCTAAATATTATAAAGTCGGACGCGCGCTACACCGGGGCTAATTATATTAGAGCTAAACTGGCTACTAAGGCTCTTATAGCCTAGATAATAACGCTCTCGCTAAACCTTCTAGCAAGGTAAAAGCCACTACGCAAGGTAAATACTTAACCTAAAGGTCGACCTTCTAGTAAGGTACTATAAAAGCTACTATCTAAGATAACTCCTTAACCTAAAAGGTTAACCTTCTAATAAGGTTAATATTATTATATAAGAAATAGCTTCTTAACTAAAGAGGTCTTTCCTAAGAGGTTCTTATAGCTAGAAGCATAAGAAGCTCTGCTACTATAAATAAGGCCTTATACCTCTCCCTCTTCCTTATTCTTATCTAACCTATAATAAATCCTTGACTATATTAGCACTAGACCCTATATATAAAAACGCCAAGCTTGCGCGAGGCACGCCCTTTAATATTAATAATATAGAAGAGCTCGCTAGAGAGTTTAATATTAATACGATTAATAAAACCCGCTCCTTTATTAACTACTCCGTTATATAGAGAGGAGCGTATTATTAGCATAGCCCTCAAGAGGGCTAAACGTTAGTAAGTACGGCTTGCGCTAATTATAATACAAAGAGAGCGTTGCTAATAACAGCATAGCTAGCAGATAAAGCAGTAATAGAGGCGGTATTAGTAGCATAAGTAGTACACGAGAGGATAAGTTAATAGTTTCATAGTTTAAATAATTAAAAACCACGTTATTATTAATATAAAGTTAAAGATCGTGAGGCTATCTAGTAAAGTATAGCTATAGTTAGGAGAGGTAGTTAGTAATTACAATTACGTAACTGAAGGCTATGTATTATTAGGAGGCGCGGAGTTAGAAGGTCTATTGCACTTAAGTAGGTAGAATCACTATATAGTAGCTGGAGGCTATACCTATTCTTATAATAACCTAAGAAAATACTAGATTTATTATAAACCTAAATACTAATACTAGAAGTATAGTAATAATAAATAGACCTAAGAGTTTAATAAGTTTATATCTAAGTACTCTTAAAATACTAGGGAGCGCTAGCTATGGCTAGCTCTAAGGAGAACACTTCCGTTAGCAAGGTTACGCTATATATAGAATAAATCTAATTAGTAATACTATATATTCTATTCTCTATACTAGGGAGCGCTAGCTATAAGCTCTTTTAATAAGATATTAACTATAATATCTAGTATTTAATATAAGTAAATAGTATAGTAGTCTCTTAATATAGTAATCTCCTCTTAATATATAGTCTTTTATATACCTCCTGCTCTTATTAGAGGTATGTATACTAATAGAGATAAGAAGGGATAGGAGGTAAGTATATTATAAGCTATACTAAGGAGTAGCTATTTATTTTTAAAGCTTATATACTACTTAAAACCTATCTGTATCTTATGAAGAAGACAAGTAAGGAGATCCTTTAAAGCTTAAAGATAGTACTTGATAATTATATTATATTATATTTCAAAGGTTTATCTACTAAGTCTAGTTATAGCTAACTCTATCTAACCTTAATAAGGGTATAAGTATATTAGTAAGTACCTATTTCTACTAGCTACTAGCTCCTACTCTTATTAGACGTATATATATTAATAGAGATAATAAGGGATAGGAGGTAAGTATACTATAGGCTATATTAATACGTAGCTTTTTATTTTTATAGCTTATATACTACTTAGAATCTATAGTTACCTTATAAAGAAGTAGCGCTAGTAAGCTATATCTACTTAAGCTAAGTATATATAGTAATAACTTTGAGCTCTAACTTAATCATAAGGGCTAGCTTATATACTACTTAAAGTCTATAGGTACCTTATAAAGAATAAGTAAGTAGGTCCTAGAAAGCTTAAAAGTAATCCTTAATAATAAGGGCTTCGCGCTATATTCTAATGTTTTATCTACTAAGTCTAGTTATAGCTAACCCTAATAATAATAATAAGGGTATAAGTATACTAATACGTACCTAATACACTTTAAAGAAATAGACTTTCTTATTAGGATATATAATAGGCATAATTACTAGATAAGTAAGTAATATAATAATCTCCTTATATAATACTCTCTTTCTAGTATATAGTCTTTTATATACCTCCTGCTCTTATTAGAGATATATATAGTAAGAGAGATAATAAAGGATAGAAGGTAAGTATATTATAAGCTATACTAAGGAGTAGCTATTTATTTTTATAGCCTATATACTACTTAAAATCTATAGGTACCTTATAAAGAAAATAAGTAAGGAGATCTTTTAAAGCTTAAAAGTAGTTCTTAATAACTACCTTATACTATATTTCCAAGTTTTATCTACTCAGTCCAGTTATAGCTAACTCTATCTAACCTTAATTAAGATATAAGTATATTACTAAGTACCTATTCCTACTAGCTACTAGCTAGAGCCCTATTATATACATAGGGGCTACTAATAAGAGCTAATAAGAGCTAATAAGAGCTAATAAGAGCTAATAAGAGCTAATAAGAGCTAATAAGAGTAGTATAGACTATACTAAGCTATATAGACCTATATTTATCTAAACTTAGGATAGATTAGCTTAATTTTTCAAAATGCTAATTAGATTCAAGCTTTTAATATATAGGGGTCTAATAGTAATAAGAGAGTGTTTTTTCTGAGGCAGCCCTAACTTCCTAAAAGGTAAAGATTAACCTTCCTAACGGAAGGTATTACTAAAGAAGAGTTTAATACCTTCCTTATTAACTTTAAAGGTAATAATAAGAATTAGGAAGACCTAGCGAATAAGGCTAATATTAATAGTAAGGTTAAGTAGTACCTTTAGGATTACTAATAGGATTAATCCTAGCCCTCCTCCCTTTATAAGTTTATTATATTCGTTATTAATACTATACTTATAATAATAAATCAGTTAATCTACTACTAGATTAGGCTACTTTCTACATAATTATAAGTATTAACTTAGTTATCAACCCTAAGCTTATTCTCTTATCTACCTAGCTTATTTTATTTAAAGCCTCTACTCTATCCTAGTTATTTATACTTAATAGTAGGTACTCTAAAGAGGCTTTCCAGGGTGTTATACTAGGTTTAGGCGCTACTAGATCCTCTACTACTAGCTATTAATAAGTTATTACCTTATAATAAATTTACTTAATAGTAATTAATAGGGTAAATACTAACTAAGGAAGAGTATACTTTAGAGGTAGTCCCTATAACGATTTATTTATTATTATTATAGTTAAGATTATATTTAGTAATACAATCCTTTATATAGTACTCTCTAATACCCTTTTCTTCCTCTACTTAAGTCATCTAAATTAAATAGGTATTTATTTAAATAATATCTATAATTACGTATTTTAAAGTAATATTACTACTCTAGTTATATATAAATAGGGCTATACCTAGCTTCTCTTTAATAAAGCGGAGGCCTTTACCTAAACTAGCTATTCAGTAGATATTAAGCTATAATACCTCTATTAACAATTTAATTACCCCTTTATTATTAGGTTAGCTACTCTCTTCTAATATACTAGTTATAATGGGTTAGACCTAAGTTTATTTAATAAGAGGTCGCTATAATACTATTTATTTAAGCTAAAGGGGAAAAGGGGAAGTTTTCCTCTCTAGTAGAGATTTTACTAGTCTATAGGGAACTACTAGGTAGGCCTAGGGTAAGCCCTAGGTAGCCCCCTTAAGGTAGTAAACCTAGGTAGAAGCCTAGGTAGACTAAGCCTAGGTATAGCTTATAATATTATCCCCCCTCCTAGCTAGTTTACCCCTTGGTATATACTAGGTTGCTATTATTATTTATAACTAGCCTTTATAGAGCCTTATACTTATTTACTATAATAATATTTATCATAGCCTCTATAGGCTCCTAGGTAGGCTCTATATACCCCTCCTACTTAACGAGGACCTTATACCTCTACCCCGACTTAATTACTCTCTATTACGCTATATATATCTCCTTCATATACGATTTAAACTTATTATTATTAGTTATAATTAGTAGTAACTAGGGATCTATCCTTTTTTAAATAGATAGGGGGTCCTCTAGTACCCTCTAGAGGAGATTAATATAGAACCTTAAGTGGATATTACTAGGTATATCTATTTTAATAATATATAAGCTTAGGATTCGTATTATAATACACTTATAATATAATTATAATAGCTTCTTACTAGGCCTAGGGCTCTTATAATTAGCTATTAAGAGCTAGACCTTATTACTTATTTAATACTCTTATAAAGGTATCTTATATTAGTTTATATTCTCTTCGCTATATTACTAAGCTATTATAATACTTACCTGGATAAAGTCTACTACCTCCTATAGCCTAGTTATTAGGAGGGTAGCTATTATATCCCTAGAGGGGGTCTCTTATAATATAATATCTATAACTAGTATAGGGTTAGTATAATATCTATACTCTAGGAAGAATAGTAAGAGCTTAGTTATATTACTAACCTTATTTTAAAGCGCTAGCTAAGTAGTAAGTAGTAGCTATCCTAGTTATCCTATACTTAAGCTATAAATACCTATAGGATAGCTTATATCTCTTAGTTCTACTTTTTAGTATTACTATTAGTTTATAGGTACTATACTATACTTAATAGCCTCTTTATATTAATAAGGTAATAGAATTTAGCCTAGACGTAGCTTACCTAGTTAGAGCTATAATTACTAATGATATTATATAGGAACCTATAGAACTCGAAGTAATAAGTAAGAAATTAGGAGATATAAGCTTCTACCTCTATAATACCTATCTCCTTTAGCATTACTAACTTACCTAGCTTATTCATTATAACTTATAAGTATTAGCTAGCATTATTTTCATACGTAATGAGTGTATAACAAAGTCTATTAAGAGGTCTAGGTATAACTAAGTAGGTACTAGTAGGGGCTTTAGGAACCCCCTCTTAGCTTACTTCCAAATATATATCCCTTTATAGATATTATAATTTCTTATAAACCTCTATACTCTTTATAATTATCCTAGCTAGTAGAACTACTAGCTTATTATTTCTAGCGTGCTACTATAGCCTAAGTAAGTAGTTATACTTAAGTTATAGCTCTACTAGATAATCCTTATATAGAGCTCTTCTCATAAGTTAGTATTATCCTCCCTACTAGGTACTTATAGCCTCACTCTAAATATTAGCTTCCCCTAGCTATTAATATTATACTTACTAATTTCAACCTTAGCCCTTATATTTAATAGGAAGCTCTAAAGCTAGTAAGTAACTATATAGTATATAGCTTTATATATTATATCCTTCTTTATAGTTTTTAGCTATAATACTTATAGTTTAGCGTTATTATTAAAGACTATAGTTTTTAGGATATTAGTATAACCTTTTTTACTTCTCCTTACTAGGGGGCCCTATAGGGGTAAGTATAGTCTAATATTAGTTATAAGACCCTCCCCTATTTCTACTTATTATCCTACCCTTATAGTATATCCTATTCTCTTTATAAGAGGGTATTAGAGGCTATTACTTCCCTATTAGGGTAGTGTTTAATAATAAAGTTATATTAGAATAACTTTTCTACTTATTAGCTCTAGCGGTCTATAAGATATTTCTTCTTTGTAAAATATCTGAGCCCCTAGTAGTTTATTAATATCTTAAAAGAGGTTATATTATATAGCTCTACCATTTATATATATAAGTAAGAAAAGACTACTTAGAGCTCCTTATTATAATTTAAGTAGTTATACTCTATGTCACAGTCTTCCTACTAGCCTGGGGCTATAGTAGGGGTCGCTAAGACTGCGAGTAAAACGAGGAAAAGAGCAATATAAGCGTGAATAATAATAAATAGTATAATAGGTAATTATAGGTATATAGTAATATATTCTATAACAGCCGAGCCTTCTAAGCTATCTACTAGAAGTCTCCTACTTAAAGGATAAGCATTAAGCCTAACTATAGTTATATAGAATACTATATAGTAGCTAACTATATTACTAAAAGGCGTATAATATATACCCCCTTTAAAAAAAGTAATTATCCTAATTACTATCTCTATTAATCTAGGATATATATACTTAATATTCCCTTCTCTCCTTCTTTATATTCTAATTACTAGAAATTACTATAGTATTAGTAATTAGGCGTTGCGCTTATAGAGGAGTATGTTGAACTTAGATATCTACTAGCGCTTAGTAGCACTATTATTACTAGCGTCGCTAGGCGTGGGTTGCTTATTGCTAATATACTAGAGACCCTCGATTATAGTATAGAGGTTTGCAATCTTAGTACGAAGGCTTGCGATCTCCTTGGTTTTAACTATATTAATAGCTATATAAATCTTATTAGCAACTGCTTACTTAGACGTGCTATTATTCTCAAGCTTAGTAAGGCGCTCGCTAATAGCGTTAATATTAATAGTATCTATATTAGCTATATTAGCCTCTATAGTATTAAGGCGAGGAAGGATTTCCTATCGGATGCTATTAATAATAGTATTAATATTACCCTTAGCCTTATTAGCAAGGTCCTTTATATTTTTAGCATCCTTATAGGCTAATAGGTCTATAGTAGTAACATTACTAATATTAATAAGCAGGGCGATAGAAAGGAGGTCGATATAGCTTATTATAATAAGGTTACTAGTAATAATTCTATTAGTATAACTATAAGCATTATAAAAGTACGTAGCGTAGACCTAGGTGCAACTAGGGAGAAGCTTGCTATAAGCATTATTATTAATATATATATTATATACTTACTTAAGGGTATCCTAGATATATCTAATATAGAGGTTAGAAGATATATTCTCAAAAGGCTTAATACTATTAAGGATTTTCTCGATCTCCTTAATAAGGATTATATTAGGGTAGTATAGAAAAGCGTTATTAATACGAGCTTTCGCCTCGTTAATCTACTAGCGCTAGGCTATAGGGCTAGGGCGACCCTTCTTAGGAGTTTTATAAGGAGTAGTAGCTATGGTTTTAGCTAGAGCAGGCTCCTTAATATTAGTAGTAATACTAGTAATAACGCGGACTAGCTTAGTAGCCTAGGTATCGTCGTTCTAAACGTTATTAGTATTATTATTAATAACCTCATTGCATTAGATCCTAGCGTCTATAGCAAAGAAGTTCTTCTTAGCTGCTTGCTTACCCTTTTTATAGTCCTTATAGGACTTCTTCTTATTAGCAGCAGACTTATAAGTCTTAACTAGAGTATTAAGGTTAATACTATTATTACTAACTTAGTTATCGCTACCTTAGCGCGGGGAGATAGGGTTAAGCACCTCGTTATTCTAGGAGTTAGCACCCTTATCTTAGCTACTATTATTATTAGATAGCTGAGAGGATAGGACCTTATAGTCGTTAGTAACTTCTTTACCTTTAGAAGCTATTATTATAGTTATATTAGTTAGGCTAGCGTTTAGGAGGCTATATTTAGCAGATTAGGATAATATTATTACTTATTATAGGAGGTCTATTAGGTAATAATTAATATATAGAAGAGAAGTAAATAAATAAAAAGTATAAGTATGCTTAAATAAAAGTAGGTAGGTATAGTAAATAGAAAGGAAGGTATAAAAGGAGAGAAAAAAATTTATAATAGGGGTTAGTAAGGAAGGCGTATAAAAGTTAGCACCCTCTGCTCCTTCCTATTTATTTTAATATAAGACGGAGAGATCGAGAGAAGAGTAGTTAATAATAAAAAATAGTAATAACAAAGGGAAAATTTGCAATCCTAATATTAATTCAGGATATATATATTTATTTTATTAAAAGGATAGGAAAACTATTTAGTTATATATAAGGTGCGCGCCTTCTTATAGCTCTTTTAGTATCCTAGTTAAGGGGGAATTTAGTATTATACTTATTAATAAGATCGTTTATATTAAGTAATAGGGAGTCTCTTTATTCCTAGGTATTATCTTTTGCTATAAAGCCTTTCTATTAGATAAGGTATTTAATAGTAGGTTTATAACTCCTCTATAAGACTCTTTATTTAATAATATAGTTAAGTTCCTACTCCTTACTACTATTAACCTTAATAGGCTTTAGTAGTAGAGTCTCGTAGTTAAATAGGTCTTCTCCCTAGGCTAGCTTATATAGCTAGGCTATAGAGAGGATTAGGTAAACCTGCTAGTGCTTAGGAATATCTACCTTATAGGCGAGAGGACTAATAATATACTTAATTTAGAAGGGTCCTATCTATCTAGAGGTCTATTTATTATTATATTATCCTAGTAAGTAGAATCCTTTACTAAGTTATATCTAGACTTTATCCCCTTTATTAAAAGTTATATTAGAGTAGTAATTATTATATCTCTCCTTATGCGAGGTATTCGCTATATTAATAAGTAGTAATACCTCCTTTTAATATATCTCCCTAAGGATAGTAAGGCTCTTAGTCGGGGCGCTTATTTATATAACTATATTAAGGATACTTTATAGCTTAAATCCGAGCATAACCTCGTTTAGCAATTATCTAATTATAATAGATAGGGAGTTATTAAGATTATACTATAGGGCAGGTAGTACGTCGGTCTATAGTATATTAGGGGATTTAGACGTATAGAACTATATCGCGATTTTAGTAGTCTAGTTTATTCTTTTGCTCTACCTATCCGTCTAGGGATAGTATACTATTAAGAGGAGGAGCCTAATATTAAGAGTATTGAATATTATATACTATACTATAGAGATAAACTTAGGATCCTAGTTACTAATAATATAACGTGGAATTCCCTAGTCTAAGAGGAAAAATACGCAGAGTAGGACTATTACTTACTCTTTTGTATTATAGGTTAAATATCCTATTAGAAGGATTATCTTCTTCGAGAATTTATACGTTATTATTACTAATATATCTAACTCCGGGAAACCTAGTAGGGCATAGGGACTTCTATAGGATAGCACCTTAGGCATATTAGTAATAAAGTTAATAATAATAGTATTATAAGGGATACCTACGACGGGGATAGGTTATAGCTATCCTAGTAGCTTTTAGTAGTCGATTTAGTTCTCTTTATACTAGTTATAATAAGCGATATATTATTTTATAAGCAACTTCTTATTATAAAACTAAAAAGTCGATATTTCTACTATTATATAGTCTGCGCTAAAGTAGTATTTTTCGTTATAGTTAAGGTAGAGAATTATAAGTACTAACTTACGCGGGATATAAAGTTTCTAGGTGCTATTAGTAGCTATATAAAGGATAAGCCCTTCTAGCGATAGACTCTAAGGAGTCGTTTAATAGCGTTTTAGGGCTCTCCTAGCAGCTCTAGTGCTATTTTCCTTAGTAATAGCGTTAAATAGTAACTACTACTTACCCGGTTCCTTCTGCTAGGATCGGAGTTATTTAAGAATTTTGCTATACCTTATTAGTATAATTATCTATAATCTTAGTAATAAAGTCCTCTGAAATACTTATAGTTATCTCCCTTATTACTCCATAGGCTTAGGACTTCTCAGCTAACTAGTTAACTATACTTATAAATCCTACGTTATTATTATTATTACTATAGGTTATTTCTATGAGAACGTCGCTATCCTCAAACCTATTAGCTTAGCCTGAGGCTATAAGTAATAGCAGGCGCGAGAGGGTATTAGAGATAACGTTAAGCTTCCCTAGTATATAGGTAATATTGAGGTTAAATTATAATAGGTAGTTTATAGCGCTTATAAGCTATAAGTTAGCCTTATTAAGGTCTATAGTCCGTAGCGAGGTATATATAAGAATTCCCTTTATAGCTATATAATCCATAAGAATTTATATAGGGTGCTTATTTAATTATACGAGCTTATAGAGCTTTTTCATAGCTTATATTACTACTACTACCTCTACCTCTATAGCGAAGTATTGCTTTTCTAAGGGCGATATAACCTTAGATAGAAAAAGTACTAGTTAGACGTAGATTTATACGATATCTTTACTAGGTATATTAGTACTATTCTATAGGATATCTAGTTAGAATACTATAAGCCTAAAGCTGCTTTTATAGGTATTAACCTTAAAAAATATAAGCTTATCTAGGTTATAGTAATATCTTATAACCTAGTTATAGAGATTCTCTTAGAGGGTATTCTACGCCTCTTGCTCGCTTAGTATTAGCTTAAATAATACCTTTTAGACCCTCTTTATTCGAACTACTTTTAATAGACCGTTAGGAAGTATATTTTTATTATAGAGTTTTATAGTAAGATAGGTCTTTTTATCCTATAGTAGCGTTGCGATAATATTATACTAGGGTATATTATATTATAGCTATCTAGTTATTCCGAGGTATCTCTTGATATTATAGAGAGTTTTCAGGAAGCAGAGGTTCTTAAAAGCTATAATCCTATCCTCTATTCGTTTAATACTATTAGTATTTATAATATAGCTAAGGAGTCTTACTTTAAGAAACCCTATAAAAGACTTCTTAGGTCTAATATAAAGGCGGTTATTCTCAAAGAGCTTGAGGATAATATTAATATACTAGAGATAATCCTCGTTATTATTGCTAAAGATAATAATATCGTTAATATATACTCGAGCAAAGTGCTTATAGTTATATAAGAGGCGATCTATAAAACGCTAGGCGTAGGCTAGCGAGTTCTTAAATCCTATAAGGATAATATTAGAAACCTCGATACTATAAGGACTTATTACTACTATCCTATTATAATATCTTAAGTAGATAAGTAGTTAGTAGAAGAACCTAGTAGCATTAAATATTATTATACGTTTCTTGCCTCTAAGGGTATCTATTATATTATCTTAGTCGGGAAGCAGGTATATATCTAGGATAGTAATTCGGTTAAGAGGGCGGAGGTTAATAATAACCCTGCCTTTTTTTATACTATTAACTACTTGCTATATAATAAAGAGCGGATAGACGACTAGGATTAGCCTATTACTCTATACTATCTTGCTATTAATATATATCTTACTATAGATATTCTCAATAACTTCGAGGTCTTTAGCGCTAAGGAGGTAAGGCTTTACTATAGCCTTCTAGTTTTTCTACCCTTTAACGAGCTTAATATATATATATTAGTTATCTAGCATAGGTATAATCCCCTTATTATAATAGATATCTTAGTTATCGAGGATTTCCTTAAGTCTACTAGCAAAAACTGCATCCTAATTATAGATCTCAACTCTATCCTTATTATATATAACTAGGATATCTTTTAGCTTAGATATTCCATAAGATAGAATATTATCCGCTTAATAAGGCAGTCCTAAGCTAGATTTAGCAGGCGGGGTTATAAACTATGCACTAGCTGCTATATTACCTATAGCCCTATCGAATTTAGATTGCGAGAACTAGCGCGAGTTTGATTCTCCTCTTATAAAGGTAATAATATTAGTATAGTTAACGAGGTTAGCTATCTCTTCTGCTTCTATTAGGATAATATAGCCTAGCTACTAGCCTCTTAGGACTATTATTAGCCTATTTATTATATTTCGCATAAGGACGAGCTTAGGGTTATCTACTATAACTATTATATTAACTACGCCTCTATAACTAGATTGAAACTACTAAGTATTAGAGCCTTATTAGCTTAACTTAGGGAGGTTAATAAAGCTAGTAATAATAAATACATCGCTCTGCGGGGGAATAACTATAATATAGGCGTTATTAACTTATCTAGTTACTAAATGCTATCTCCTGAACTAAACTAGATACTATATTCTATATACTAAGTAGAACTTAACTATACCCTTATTAAAGTCTATAACTAGCCCGTGATCTTTATAGAATAATATTCCTAGTAGAAGATTCGCTCCGAGGGTATTTATAACTCTAGCTATAATAATAACGTAGCTATATATCTCCACGTTGCTAATAGTACCTAGGATATAAAAGTCGAATATAACCTGCTCTATTACCTAAAAGGTTAAGTCTATTATATTTATCTTCTATAGTTCTATCGTTTAAAACGTAGGATTTCGCATAAAGCATAGTACCTAATTCCTATCGACTAGAGTTATTGAGGCGCTTATATCGATATAGACTTCCTCTAGGCTAGCTATATTATCGCTTTTTATATTAAAGCGGAGATATATCTATTTAGCTAGTATTATTTATTTCACTAGTTTTACCTAAGTATTAATAATTTAGCTTTTCTTAAGTAATACTTATGCGTTATTTGCTAGGGGAATTGCAACGAGACCTGCGAAATTTACTATATTATTAACGTAGTATATAGTAGAGTCTATAACTAAAGTAGTTAGGGATATTGCTAGCAGTCTTCTCGCTATAACCACGACGTCCATCGTCTAGCCTGCTATTTCCTCTTTATATAGTTGCTCTAATAGGGTAGCTAATTCGTAGGGGACTTCCTATATATCTAGTAGGATATAGCTACTATTAACGAGGTTATTAATATTATAGTCGTTATTATAATCCTCCTATATATAATAGGCGTCTGAGTTAGTCTATCCTAGTCTATTATATTTTATATAACATTAAAAACCTAGGTTTCTCTATAGCTAGTTCTATAGGTAGCGATCTTTCTAGTTTTAATAGTTATTAGAGCGCTAGAAGCGTTGCTAAGGTTAATAACGTTATTAGGGTTGCGGATTATTATAATTATCCCGTTAGAAGTCTTAGTTATTCCGTTATTCCTTATTATTAGTCTATATTATATTATTAGATTCCTCCGCTATATAATTAATACTAATTAGCGTCTAGAGTCTATACTAAACTGCCTTGCGTTTTTTCTTAGCTATATTAAAGTAATCCTTAAGAGTATCGCTAGTAGTTAGTTTATCTAGGAATTGCTAAAGCTCTAGGTTAATTATATTATAGAAGATTATTAATAGCTAACTAACTATAGATATTAGTCCTATCTATGCTCTACTATATTTAAAATAGTTCTAGGTAAAGTTGCAAATATCTTTATCTCCCTTAAGGTCTTCTATAGTAAACCTATATATAGCGATCTATTAGATAGACTCCTATTAGATTAGTATAAAATATCTCCTAATAGCATCGCATAGGGCGTAAAAACCCGCGTAGAGGTAGTTCTATTATTTAATTAGCCCGAGTTAGTATTCCTACTAGCTAAGTACTTTTCCTTATAATAGAGAGCTCTAATTCTATATAATCTCTAAAGCTATAGCTAAGCTAGTAGTTTTAATATCTAAGCTAGAGATCTATAGATCTATCTCCTTATAATATAGAATATCCTAGTTATAAAAGACGGGCTCTATGCTATACTTCTTATTAATATCTAGCTAAAAAATACTATACTATTAGATAAATCTACCTTCCTATTAAGTTTCTATAGGCTATAGTATCCTAGTATTAGCCTCGAGCTAGCTAAATACTTAAAGGAGTAAAGCCTCGAGACCCTAGGCTAGTAGCTCTAGGTAGGGCTTCTAGGATAATAGTAAAAATATTAGTAGTAGTACTAAATTCTATTATAGTAGCTAGGTCCTCCCTATTAATAGGTCTTACTTTAGTAGACCTATAGTAATATTATAAAGAATTTATAATATTCTATAAATTTTTCGCTCTAATAGTCCTATAATAATATCTTCTAGCGCTATAACTTATAATTCAGGGTTTTTTCTGCTCTTATTATAAATATTATCTACTATAGCTCTTATCTTAATAGGAGGTCCTAGGGGTTCGATATCTAACTAGCTAGACTAGATAGGAGTTATAACTCTTTCGTCTCTTAGGGGCAGAAGGGTGATTCTCTCGCTAGCTCTATAAAGGCTTTCTTCTCTAGATAGGGGCATAAAAAGTACTACTATTACTAGAGTATTCCTTATAGCTATAATTATATTAATAATACTAATTAATATAGCTATATAGTTATTAAGCTCGAGTATCTAGTAATAGCATAGATTAGCTTTTGCCTTCTAACCTATATTAATAATATCTATATAGGGTATATAATTATTATCCTATTTAAGAGAAGCCAGGTTTGCTATCTAGTTATGAAATTATTCGCTAAGACTAAGGGTAAAGTTATAATCCTTATAAGCTTACTAGAAACTATAGAGCTTATAAGCTTCGTTATAGTATCTAGTTCTAGCTATATCTCTTATATTATAATATTCTTCTATAAGAGAGGGATTACTATACTAATTTAATCTTAAACTCGAGTAGTTAGTTATATAAGTTAATAGTTAAGACGTCTATCTCTTTAACTTCTTTAACTTCCTTCCTTTTAATATATAAATACTTTTAAGAGGAGTTTTCAAAGTTAAGTCTAAGTCCTCTACCTTATTACGAGTCTTTATAGTATAAAGGAGGTCTTAGATAAGGGAAAAAAAGAGAGATAGGTCGTGCTATTAGATATTATAATCTTCCTACTAGCCTAGGGCTATAGTAGGGGTTACTAAGATTACGAGTAAAACGAGGAAAAGAGCAATATAAGCGTAAATAATAATAAATAGTATAATAAGTAATTATAGGTATATAGTAATATATTCTATAATAGCCGAGCCTTCTAAGCTATCTGCTAGAAGTCTCCTACTTAAAGGATAGGCGTTAAGCCTAACCGTGGTCACGTGGAATGCCACGCTATAAAGGTATCGAGGGGCTACGAGCCACGGTTAGGTTAAACTAATAGCAGAAGCACCTAAAAGATAGGGTCCGTATTATTACGCTACTTTTGCTTGCTTCCTCTAAGATCCCTTATTTCTAGCCTTTAGCGAGTATTCGCTAAGTCTTCGCTATAAGGGTTCTATACCCTAGACCTATAGGCCTCTCTATCCCTTTAGCCTATAGTAGCTAAAGCGTTTCTAGCTTCTCTAGTTAGGGTATCTAATCCCTTATAATTATCCCCCTTCTAATTATAGTAATCCCTACTATAAGATCGGGTATTGCAGGTCAGCCCTCTATTATTATCCTTCTTAGCTGCCTAGGGTAGGCCCCGGTCCTTTACTTATTACTACTATTATCTAGCGCGGTATCTATTTGCTAAATATTCGCTAAAAGATAGTAGAGCCCTTGGAGTTATAAATATAATAGCTAGGCTTATAGTCCTATTCCTTATAGTTCCTCTCCTTTTGGGCCCTTTTATGCTCTCTATCCGGGCTATTCTAAAGGGATCCTATTATTTCCTTTCGAATGAGGGTAGTTATCCTTATAATAACCTCGTTTTTATTCTCCCGTTATTTACCCTTTATTTAGCGAGTACTTTCTTATATTATACCCTTATAAAGACTTCGTTTTTTTATCCTATTATTTCCTTTTAAAGGAGGGTAGTTATCCTAATAATAGCTTCGTTTTAGTTCTCCCGTTATTTGCTCTTTATCTAGCGAGCACCTTCTTATACTATGCCCTTATAATAACTTCGTTTTTTATCCTATTATCCCCCTTCTAAATAGGTGCGTTATGAGGCTATTAAGTAGGTCGGATAGCAACTATTATTACTAATTCACTATATCTATCTCCTAGTAGGTAATACCTATTATAGTGAGTAACTGCTATTCTTTGCTATCCGAAGTTATATCTACCTTTATAATAGTTTAGCAAGGTCTCTTTAGCTATTTATAAAATAACAGCTTTTTCCCGCCCTAGGGTTAGTTCTTTTCCCTCCTTATTATACTATATTATTTAATAACTATTTTTATATTATCTAAGCCCTTTATTGAGACTTCGTAGAACCTCCCTATCTTATAATACTTCCTTAAATATTATAAGTACTAAGAGCCTTATTAGCTAACTCCTCGCTAAGTATAGCCTTACTAAGGCTAAACTTAGTAGTAGTAACTATTAGCGTGATTAGGCGGGTAGTAGCGAACCCTATATTAGTTGCACCCTATAGCTCCCTAAGAATGCCTAGGTCGTCTGCGCTTATCGCTATAATAGTAATCGTACGTACGAGCTATGCTAGGTTCGTAGTATTAAGTGCTATAGGGTAAGTTTAGCAACTATTTAATAGAAGTACGGGCTAACTTTTCCTATTTCTAGATTCCTACTTATCTTATTAGTACTACTTATTTCTATTAGAACTAGGTTAAGTATTATATCTATATAATTGCTACTAGCTAGTATTAATAGCGCGAGATCTTCTATATCTTTATAGCTATAGAGCAGGGGTAGGAGCTTCTCTAATACCTCTATAACTAGTTAGTAAACCCCGCTAGTCTTAAGCCTAGTTCTAAGAACTATAAGAACTAGCTCCTTGCTATAGGTATTAAGGAGAGTGCTACTTTATATATCTAGGTGCGTCTATAGGTTTCGCTTAAGGTAGGTTTTACGTTATAGTTAGTCTTACCCTTTCGTTAGTCTAATATATATTTATAGGCAGCTTGCTAGGCTAAGGATAAGGTTCTAGTTAAGGAGATTATAATATAGCTTGATAATACTCTCCCTACTTACTTATATAATAAGATCTATATCTTTAAGTAAGCTACCTTTCTTAATAAGCTTGCTAATATCCTAATAATATAGCTTTTAAAGAGCGATATCTATATATCCGCGCTTCCTTTATAAGAGCCTTCAAAGGTCTAAGGTTCCTACATGCTTTATAATACTTATTACTAAGCTCCTGTTGCTATTTTTAAAGTTATTAGTAGTAGTCCTGCGCCTCAACTGAATTCTTAGAAGAAGGTTAGTAATACCTTAGTAGTAGCTTAGTAATACTAGGTTTATAATAGTAAGGAGGATAAGTCCTCTGCTATAGAGGATAGCAACTCTAATAAAGCTATAGAGAGCGATAGTTAGGGTAGTAATAGTAGTACTACTAGCGAGAGCTCTAAGGAGGAGAGCAATAATAATAATACTAATGACGAGGGTGATAATAACGATAAGGAGTAGTAGTACTAGCGGAACTTTAGCGAAAGTATAGTGGACTTCTATAGTAATATAAGGTTAGATACCTATAGGGTTTGCGTTATTCTTTATAGGGGGGGTCTTCTCTTTAGCGTTTCAGCTATCTTATAGTTAATTGACTTTTCTTATTAATCTATACTACTCGTTATCCTATTTATAATATAACTTACGCTGCTATTTCTTAAATCTAGCTAGGATTTATAAAGCGTTTGCTAAGTATTCTTTAGGCTTCTAGGTATTATACTCTACTAGCTAGCCTTTCTACTTAACTAAATATAGGGGGCCTATTAGTGCTTCCCTCTGTGATATAATATCCTTAACTTCCTATTCCTCAGGGTCTTCTTTAAGGTCTAGGAGCTACCCCTTAGCGAGCTTTTAGCTATATTATAGCTTAAGCAGAGCAATAGAGAAGATATTATATACTCTGCTATACTTCTCCGGGAGTTATACTCTATAGGCGTTAGGGCTTATAACTTCTATAACTAGCATAGGAATAAATCTTAGGGCGAGCTTTTACTAACCTTTTGCGAAACGGAAGTTCTTTATTAAGAGTCCTATAATATCTCTAATATAATATAATTATGCTTTTCTTCTAGTATTTATATTCTTAGCTTATACCTTAGTTATATATTGCTAAGTCTTAGCTATTCTTTGGCGAACCTCTATTAGCTTCTTAAGCCTTTTATTAACCCCTTGAGTCCTGATCTCTATATTTAGCAAGCAGTAGTTAACTATTCGAGGGTAGTATCCTATAAGGGCCTCAAATAGGGATATGCCGATAGTAGCATATTTGCTATTATTATATGAAAATTCGGCTTTAACTAGTTATATTGCCTATTAATCGCATAAGCCTTCGCTAAACTTTATAAGATATATAGTTAGGGTCTAGTGCGTTCTTTCGGTCTGACTATCTATCTATAGATACTACGGAGTAGAGATATGCTCTTCTATATCTCAGGCCTTAGTCTAGTCTCGCTAGAACTAGCTAGTGATTAGTTTATCTCGGTCACTAATAATAACCTCTAGCATGCTATATCAGTACTCGATCTCTTAATATAGGATCCTCGCTAAACCTGCAGCATCTAGTTGCTTAGTTATCGCTAAGAACCGTACTACTTTGGTTATCTGATATATAATTACTAGAATTATATTATAAGTAACTCCATTATCTCAGCAACTTTCTAGTAAGCTAGTTAAGAAGTCCAAGGAAATCTATCAGAATAGGTATACTAGTAGTTCTAGTGTTTATAGTAGCCCGTATAGCTTATGCTATAGTATGCGCGCCCCTTACCAGCGCAGGCACTTAGCGATATATCGCTGCATATCCTCTATTAAATATAGCTAATAAAACTTTCGCAAGATTAGCTTAGCTATCTTATTTGCTCCTATATACCCTAATCTAGGCGTATTATAGTAGTTTTTTAGGATTTTATAGCAGAGGGATCCCTCTTCTAGGATAATAAGTCTTCTTCTGAACT
>JAOQIF010000594.1:0-54520 GCA_026260285.1 Colletotrichum sansevieriae | reverse complement strand
CCCCCCCCCCCCCCCCCCCCCCCCCCGGCGCTGGTTTTGGATGTGCTGGCAACTGGACGACAGATGGGAGCTCTCCGCCTCCCGGATGCTGGTTGGAGCTCCAGTGATCTGAAAATTTGTTTGACGCGAACGTGGCTCCGGCCGCAGCTTCGTCTGATGAGCGACAGACTTGACCAGTCGCCAACAACACCGGCTGCCGCGAATACGCCTGGGACGTCCTACGTCTGAAAGGTCTGGTGTAATGACCTCTCGTACTTCGGTACCCCGTGTTGGTGCTCGACGATAGAACCATTCAGTGGTCTGAGTGTCGTTTTGCTCAGCAAGGAAATGCTTGCAGAACGCCTCCGATTCGGACCTTGGGAGATTGTGCTGATGGAACTCTAACTCTCGCATCATTTCTAGGTTTAATACTGAGCCTCATTATCTAGGCTGGAACAGTGGAACAGGTCATCGAATATCTGCAGAGTGCATGAAGATGCATATGAAAACCACACCCTGTGATCCAAGGCCTGCAACAATGTTACGGTCCAATGGTTTTCACCTGGCCCAAGCTCAATCAGGCTCATTCGGCGTTGATCCTTCCCACGTCTCTGTTGCTGGCGAATTGTGAACTTCAAGGCGCACGACGGAAGCAGAAAATTTGTTAGACCACCGAGTCAGCAATTGAATTGTTGCGAAGCATGTCATCGTGGTGCACGTCCTACTTTGACGAAGTCTGTCGTCTGAAAACCGCAGCTATCTGACGACGAAAGCTTCGGATTGTCCAGTGGACAAGGTTCCCCGAATCGACTTCTTCCCTGAGCTTCAAGATGAAAGCCAAAGAGCCAAGATATGCCGCGGGCAACTCCCAGTCGGCACCCGCAAAGGCATACGACTTGGTCAGGAACGTGACGGCAAGGAGCCCGGTGGTCGGAGGAGGAGCTGATAATTTGCACAACGCCGACGGGATACCATGCGAAGGGACGCAATGGACAGCCAGATCCCTTCTGCACTGCCTATGACATTAGCTGTCGTTGGCATCCACGGCCTTGGAGGGATAGAACAATCTGGACCAAGAATTTTGCCCACTTTGCAGCGTGAGGGAACTGCCTGGGTTTCTGGCTTGCTTCCCTCCTTCCCCACGGCCAAATCCTCGTGTGCCACAAACATGCCAGCTAAGCCTGGGGGTGTGTGGTCTTTGGGGCGCCTTAACACCTGGACAGCAAGTGACCTAGAGCCAAGTACCCGTTCCATGCCCATATAACGAGTCCCACCCCATCCCGTCGACTGCGCAGGGAGAGTTGGAAAAGATTTCGGACCCTTCCTCTACCTCAATCGCGAGCTAAGGCGGAAAACGCCATTCAAATGTGCAGTCCGGGGGAAAGACTACGATCAAACGACAGAAAGGCCGAGACACTAAGAACGATATCGAGCGGCAAGCCATCGTCACGCCCCCCGAAAAAAACGACCCCAACAACCGACCATCCACCGTCAGAGGCGGGGTTTCTGGACTGGCGCAGCAGCTGCACGACCTGGTCAGTGAAGCTGCATCGTTGTCGACGAGTCGAGCTGAGCTGTTCGTCAGCCGTCTGTTGTTGGTTTGCTTCGGCATAGCAGCACCCACCCAAGTGGCATTTGTCTTCCTGGGTTACCTTTTTGGAGCTTCGACCGTCCGTCCCGCCATCTGTCGATTGTTGCGTGTGCGCGTGTGTTCGCTCGCCGTTGTCTGGTTCCACGATTCGTCGTTGCTAGGCGAAGCAAAGGAGAGTCACCACGCCAGTTCGTCATCACCTGCTGCTGAGCCAGAATCCTCTTTTCTCCTTCGACAATCCTCTCAGCTCGTCAGGGTTGTCACCCTCTTGGTCCAGACAAACCAGCCAGAACGAACCTTGGGCCGCACGTCCTCCAGAAAACGTTGCTGTTGCCGTCACACATCTGCACCAAAACGTGAAGACACGGGACGGAATCCCTTCAATCCAGGCCGCCAAGACCGGCGGTCCAAGGTTGACGTCCCCTCACTTTCAGACTGGACGAGAGCGAGGAAGGGAGGAGAGATAGAACAGCCCCGTATCGTGCTGTCAACGTGCAGCGACTGGCTGAAGCAGAGCATCCCGTCCTTTTTAACAAGGAACTCGCCCAGGCCAAGCTTAGCCTACAGCTGCTGCGTGCTACAGGGCCATCCCCACCCACACTCCTCGCAGACTGATTTGGATCTGGCGGACAGACCAGAGGGATTCGAGGAATCAAAGACACACCCCCCTCCCCGAATCTCCCCTCTTTCCCCACCCATTTCTACCTGCATCCGTACCTCACCCCTCCGCCGCCACCCCTCTCTCCCACGCCGGCGGCCCTGTTCGTTGGTGTCTGGCTCTTCTAGCTCGTCTGGTTCTGGGCGAATGGCTGGAGAGTGCCCCCCCGGAAGCTCTCAGTTTGTTATCATTACATAAAAGACCGCCGCTCTCTTCGATTTCCTTACACACTGCAACCTCTCATCGCTGCATCCCTTATCTCTGGGCTGGCAGAAAATAACTGTCAACGATTCAACTGAAGCTCAATTGCGCCCGCTTGGATGCCTCTCACCCTAGTCACAGTCTCAGCAGCGCAGCGCTCTGTGCCTTATCTTGCGCCTGCCTAGATTTTCCCACCCTTTTCAAGTCTTGTCTACCACGCTGGCGGTTTCGCCCCAATTCCCGTGCGGGCGCTCATAGGCGCCACTGTCATCTCTTCCCCCGGATATCCCTTATTCGGGCAATTGTTTACTACCCCGTCCCTGCTTGACATCTCTTTTGCGCCCGCAACCACGCGCAAACACCCATATACGAACACCTTCCAGAACATCATAGGGCTGGAGTGTGGAACGCCCGACGTCACAATCGTCGTTCTCAACGAGATATCCCTCTTTCGGTCTACCGTGCTGCAGCAGTCCTCGCTGCCGCTGCCGACCGGCAAGCTGCCTCAACTACCCCGGACAAGATAAGGAATGGCAGATAGGATGTCCATCGACAACAAAGATACCGTCAAGGAGGACACTCCCGAGACCACGGGCTCTAGTCCCGAGGCCGAACAGCCTACTACTGTCAATGGGTCTGCCAACAACGCAAACGCTGCCCCGGAGAACCAGCAGCCTAAGCGAAAGGGTGGTCGTAAACCTGTGAGCAAATATTTTCCGTCATCGTTGTTCATTATCTATCAACACAACATTTCCCCAGACTTTGGTCTGTGTCACACAGTCTTAAGGTTTCACCTTGACGAAACCTTGTTTGGCCTTATCTCCCAACCCAACCCGACCGAAAGCTAATTCGTACCCCCAGATTTACGCTACGTCTGAGGAGCGCAAGCAGCGCAACCGCCAGGCCCAGGCTGCTTTTCGCGAGCGTCGGACTGAGTACATCAAGCAACTCGAAGAGGCCATCCGCGTCCATGAGTCTAACCTTCACAACCT
This sequence comes from Colletotrichum sansevieriae, assembly GCA_026260285.1. Taxonomy (NCBI): domain Eukaryota; kingdom Fungi; phylum Ascomycota; class Sordariomycetes; order Glomerellales; family Glomerellaceae; genus Colletotrichum; species Colletotrichum sansevieriae. Next base: position 51,099 of record JAOQIF010000594.1, on the reverse strand, counting down.
TCAGGCTGCTCATCGGACTGCTGCTGATGAGTGTCTGATGCTGCGTTACAAAAACTCGTTGCTTGAACGTATCTTGCTGGAGAAGGGTAAATTGACATAGCCATACCATAAGTGCCATCTTGCTCATCTATCACAGGTATCGATGTTCAAGCTGAGCTTCGAGCCAAAACGGGCAGCCCCAACTTGGGACCGACCCATGCTCCGCAGAACATGGTTCAACCTCCGCCCATTCAGCGGGCCATCTTGAATCGTCACCATCAGTCCCGTCGCTCTAACTCTAGCATTGCACCGAAGCTTGAGCCCGGTATCAGTTCTCTCCCTCCGCCAATACAGGCAGGCCACTCGGCGGCTTCGCCGAAGACCCGCCCGACTCCTTCGTCGCACTCTAACTCTCCGACGAACACGGCCCCTTACGGCAGTCAGCCGGCGCTGTCCCCAGCGACCTCCGACAACGGTCCGATGCGTGCCATGGCGCCGTCCATCGGGAAGTCGCAGCTTAGCCCTATGGCCCCGATGAATCCGGCCGCACGAGCTCATATGATGTCCGGCGGCCCTCCCAGAATCGGCAACAACGGACCGTACTACCCAACTCCTGCTTTTCAGAACCACATTGAGCAGCTAGGCAAGCTGACCCCCTCCCCATGAATAGAACTCTGTTCGTCCTAGGCTGATTCCGTGAGTACAGAGCAGGAGTACGATGCTCCAGCAGATATGATGGAAGATTCCGAGATCGACACCCCGAGTGGCCCTGGGCCATACCCGAGCAATTTCTCCGGCGACGCACCACAAAACATGATGGCGTCTCCGACCTCTGTTGGACCCGGACAGCACATGACGACTCAGGCTGAGCAGAACCAGCCTGCCCAGACATCTGGCGGTGCATATCCTTCCATGACTCAGCTCCTGGATACCGGCATTGACTGGGACCCCTTCGGACTGAGTGCTAGCATGGCCTTTCCGTCACAATTCTCTTTCGACACTAGCAACATGAGGTAGCCAGGCGCCCCCCAAGCGGATAAACCTCCCACACGACAACGGGCCGCAAGTTCAGGCCCCGGATAAGTCAGTGACATAGGGGAACGGGATCTGAACAAAGTTTCATCACGGCCATTGCAGCCCTTGTTTTATTTTGCAAAAGAAAAGAAAAAGTAGTCATTTGATTAGGAGGTTGTGGCGAGCAAAAAAGTCGATACCCGGGCGACACGGCACAAGCATTCGGACGGCGAGATTGTTTTCTGGACGAAGCATTGCAGCGGCGTCCTTAATCACAATAAGCGAGGGGAAACAAAACTTCAAGGTGGCTTAAATACCCGCGCCGCGGTCATCTACGGGAAACGCGAGCACGATATAAAAGTACAACAAAATTCATTCGTCACTTTCAAAAAGGACAGTCAGCTGGGCGGCGGAAATACCCCAAAAGTGGTTGGGCGGCCTGCAGTACTCGACCTGTTTCATTTCCTACGCTGGATAGCGGCTACGAGAGGAAGCTTTCCCTATATTTTAATGGCGTTTGTCTTCAACCCATCACGTATGATGATGCAAATTGGGGAAATAGGGGGATAAAAAAAGTTTTCTATTTTTCTGGCTTCAAAAGTTATCGTCTCCTTTTTTCTCAAAGCATCTCTCACGCTATGTATAGTCTGTGAAAGCGGTCTTTGTATGGTCTGTCACCTTTGCCTGATGGCTAGTTGTTGCTCGAGACCCGCCGTGATATTCGGTCCGGCCCCCGGCGGCGGAGGAGTGGGACTCTCAGGCACACGGATTTATGACCGGAGGGGTTCTTTTGCGAAACCGTTGACTCCATTCATCACGTCTGGACGCGGCGGAATGACTGCATCGTCTGGGTGTCGGACTCGATTCCGTACTTGGCTGAGTTGAGTCAGGCTAAAAACCTTGGCCGGCATATCTTTCCTTGCTTTGTAGCAGGTTTTACCTGTTGTCCGCAAATCTGAGGCATCACAAGCAAAGCAGTTGGCATTGCGTGGCCTTATTTCTTCAAAGCCATTGGTCTTTTTGCGGGCGTCGCACAGTGGGTGTAATCTTGGTCCTATATTTATGTTCCAATCTTCCCCATCATGGGACTTTCAGTACGTCCGCTGTCACCGATGTACTTAGGTAATGGTCAAGACTTGGCCGGGGCTTTGTGATTGAGCTTGACTCGAGATTGGCGGGGAAACAGACTAGTACAAGTCACGAGTCAGAAACAGGTGAGTTCACTTTTTTTTCCCCCTAGGACTGCAGCGGACGACACGTGGAAGACGTGTAGATGTGAGTGGGTTTGAAGCTTGGGTGTTTTGCCGCTTCTTTGCCCCTGCATACGGAGCAGGATCACGACAGCTTTCACAGGTACCACACAGGTGCCTCGAAGTAGACGAGCGGCTTGGCATGTTGGTATTTTAATGTCCCTTGATTCTTTTAGGTCATGAGATGTATTGAATTACACAGTATTGCGAGGTCGGATCATTGATCCCGCCATGGAAGCATATGCCTGCGCTGTTGTTTCTAGCTACTTAGCCAATAGAACCGACATAACTCGGAACATGTTAGTAAAAAGGTTGTATCGGGGACCGGTGGACCGGCCATATTGTCCTTCGAATTGGAGAGAAGGTAAGTAAATGAGGTCAAGGCGTTACGTGACGTGACAGCAGTCGGCCCTGGCGTGCGTCTGGACCTCTCGTCTGGGTGAGGTGTGTATAGAGGGCTGTACCTACCCGAAACTTGAGAGATCCTGTGTCTGACTGGAACTTTTGGAAATCTGGGGAGGAGGTTCCTCTTCTCCCCCCTCTACCCCATTCCCACCCCCTCGTTTGATTGCCCCTCATCTCCCCCAGCCGCGCCGCCGGTCGCGTACTCTGGCTTCGTGTGACGGGGACAGGTGGAGTTCCATCACCTAATGGTAATAGAAAGGGTGAGAGTTGAGAGTTCGTAACCTGGGGCGGTCCCACAGAGGGCATTTGGGAATTACGTAAGTAGGACTAATTTTTCATCTTTTGGGAGAGGACGCCAGGAAAGAGCCCCCTTGGAGATGGAGATGGAACGGCCCTGCGCTCTGTGTCTTGTTGGCGGGCTGGGGAAACGGGGAACGATGAGCCCATGGGGACGAAGAGACTTTGCCCACACCTCACTGAGGACGGCTGATGGGATCGGGATGGTCGGTAGGTGGGGGCTTTGGGATTTTGGATATGGGTTTTCCGGGCGTCCCTCGGAGCTGGAGATTGCGATGTTGATACTGGAGTCACCGGTGGTCGCGCCAATATTGGGAATGGCCCAAGGTGTCCGGGCGAGCGGGTGAGGCGTAAGGGTTGTTTTACATGGAAGTATTCTCGGCTTGGCGGTGCAAGGACTGTGGGTTTCGTTGTTGATACCCGGGCGTCAGCCGAGTATCAAGATGAAGTTGAAAAATACTCGAGGCCTGGCTAGCAGCTTTGAAAGCTGGGTCTTTCAGCTTATGTTATCCAGACCTTGGATCACGAAGTTGGTCATTTAGATAAAAGTACGCTGTCTGGTCTCGGGAGTGAACGAGTCGAAGTGCTACTTTCGTACGCGAACTCGTTTGATAAATTGAGGCTATAACATAAATGTTTCAAAGTCTGAGCTGAAAAGATTGGTTTGCAATGAACTTCAAGTGATGATCTGTCAGGACTGTTTTGTTTGTTTGACGGTGTACTCCGTACTCCAATCAGATTACACGTAGTAGCATTTGTCTGGTTGGTTTCGTGATCATGCTGTTTAACTAGTCGGCCTTACACCAGTCCTGCGCAGAGGTTTACACCACGGGATATGACTTGGTTCACCGTGAATAAGCTCCATTTAAAGATATGTCTAACCCAGAACTACCTGCTTCTTCTCGGGTAGCAGACTCTCATACCAGCAACTCGACTCAAATCCTTCCTTGTCAGGAGTTATTAAAGTTCGGGGAGAGAGGCCTAAGTCCAACTCACGTCGTAGGGAATCTAGCCCGAGAAATCATCATCGCCGATGCGCCCGTATTCCACAAACAAGTGGAAGAGAAGAATGAGAAATGGTGATGCCGCCACAAATTCGTTGCTGAGAGAACTTTGACTAGCGCATAGACTGGTCAATATGCATCCGTTGAGCTTGGGTCAAGTCAGCCAGAGCGTAGCTGATTTCTAGCAGAATTCAGCTATGCACCGAGCTGTGAATGTTTCCAATCTTGAACCCAGTACCTAGGTATCTGATCCATGCCTCATGTTTCTATCTTTTGGAGCACACAGCAGCGTAGTTTTATCAACCGTACGGGGACATCAGCTTTCAATGAAATCTCGAAAAGACCTAGACCGAGATATGCTGTAAAATAAATAAAATGATAGAACCAAAAGAGGGGGAAGAATCGACCAGGGTCGCTGGGGAGATTCGAACGATGGTGATCGACAACTAGCCCGGGAAACTTACAACCGGGGAGCCTCTGCTACTCAACCGTTCGACCAGACGGCCGGTGATTATTGGTGACAGCTCTTGGCCGTAGGCCATTCATAAAGGGAAGGTCCAGGTTGTGAGGATGTCTGTTTGAGATTGGCAGGTGCGTTGGCCATCCTGCCTCCTTCCTGCCTGCCTGCCTTCTTTCCCGTCCCAAATAAAGGCACCCAAAACCACATAGCACAGGTAATTTCTAAAAGGATATTTTAGGCACAAACAAGAAGGCTGGAGATGTAAGTCTCATCCACTGTCGGTGAAAGATCAGCCTCGGCCTCCTAACTTGAGGTAAACATCCGTACCATGAACTTTTTATGGATTTCCCTGGCTTTCTTGCTTTGTTGCCAAACGCATCTTTACGGATGTTGTATTCCATCCTTCGTATCTGTACTTGACAAGAACATTGGGCTCAATGGGATCCAAAGGCACACAGTTATACTTTGGCAGCTTTTGCTCAGCCTTAAGCTGCTCTGGTCTTTCCTTCGACGATTATTATCTATGACACACAATGCTACGCCCCAAATAAGTATCCCTAGACTTCGGGACGCGGAAATTTTGACTCGGCGTTGCTATTATGTACAGAGAATACTTGGCTCTTCATCTCACGTCGAAAGCTCTCATATTGGAACCGGGTAGACCGGTTTAGTAAACCAACATATTCGACGGCGGGCAGACCACACCACGCCAGCCAGCACATGCAACAACAAGCAAAACATCTCACTCCACTGCGGCTCTAAGAACTCCTTGAATACGGGCAGATCATCTCACTTTAATGCTGTCCCTGCCACTGATACACGGCGGGGCCTGGTGGAGGACTACCCATGAATACATTAACATAGTATGTAGACGTCCAGTTCCTCTCCCGCCAACATACGCTGGCGCTACCCAGGTTTCGAAGAAATTCAAAGGTTGTATTCAAAGTTCGCCAGCATCAGGGTTTGAAGATCTAAAATCGCGGAGAAGATGAGCTTTCTGGATTCAAAGAAATTATGTTGCGGGACCAAAGTGAATCAATACAGAAGTGGCCTATCCATCTCCGGAAACTCTCTTAATATACATCCATCTATAGCACGTATGCAAGACTTGGAATCCGGGTTTAAGGATTAGTTGCATACCTAGGCGACTGAATCTGACACCATACAGTTACGCAAGAAAGCAGACTTGCGGGCTTTCCACACTAATGCTGGTTTTGTCAGACTGTCGCGCAGAAAGGGAGTTAGTATTCAGATTAGAATCACGATGCAGTAGACGAACAGCCGACTGTCATTCTTCTTTTCCTACGAAATCTTTGTCAAACGACTTTTGCCAAACATCATGACGAGATTTCAGGAGAAAAGCACAAAAGATTCAGTAGGTTGAGAGATTCCATCCGTCTTCAGCAATATCGAACTCGAAATCAAGCTGCTTCTCTGACTAAGAAGCCTAACTACGGATGGAAGACGTCAGTCAAAACACCGGACGAATCGGCCGGTGGCGGTGCGGCGCCAGTGGGGGTGGCGACACTGCGGGGATGAACCTCTCTGAAGCCGTGACACCGTCACTCGCCCGGCCGCGTGGACAACTGTGAACACCTTGTAGTTATTCCCCATAACATTTCCCATCAAAAACAACCTTCTCCCTGTTCTCGTTCCAGCGTCGCGACAAAGAACATTTCCACAATGAGAATCAAACATACACCACTTCCAGTCAAGCAGCCGTTGGACAACTTGGCCTGCTGTACCTGCGCCAAACTTCTCACCTCCGTGCCCCGCTACCACCCGGCGACCGAGAAGCCGGTCCCCGATGACCGCAGATTAGATTGCTGCTCGCGAATAATATGCGGTAACTGCATTTACGTACGTTCCTTTCGGTGTACGTACGGATCGAAGCTTACTGAAAAGCGCAGGAAAACCACCGCTTCGCGTCTTATTGCCCTTACTGCCAGACCTCCTCCGCCCCGTCCGCCCTTCCCGCAAATCTCAAGGACCCGCCGTCCTACAACTCCATCGCGAGCCGTCGTCTGTCCGCGCCCTCAGCCCCGCCTCCGCCGTACACAGCCAACGGCACCCTCGTAGACGATGAAAAGGCCGGTTCGTCCACGTCGACAACACCACCAGAGGATACGCTTCACTTCCTGAACCACGAGCACGACACCATCGCCTCTCTGTCGCTCCGCTACGGCGTCCCCGCGTCGGTGCTCCGGCGCGCGAACAACATCTCGAGCGACCATTTGATGCTTGGCCGCAAGACAGTGCTGATACCCGGCGAGTACTATACAGCTGGCATCAGCTTGTCACCACAACCGATCGAGGGCGAGGAGGAGGAGCTTCGTAAGAGTAAGATACGACGCTTCATGACGGGTTGCAAGGTCTCGGACTACGACATCGCAGTTTTGTATCTCGAGCAGGCTGGTTATGACCTCGTGACGGCGATGGAGATATATGCTGCCGATGAAGCGTGGGAAAGGGACCATCCCGTTGAAGTTGGCGGAAAGAAGGGGAAAGCGCCGAGGAATCGGGGGCCGTTTTGGAGAGGGTCTACGTGAGTTTGTCTTCATTGTGGAACTACGGACAACCAGTTTTTTTGCCCCAAGAGACTTACGGGCGTTTGCGGGTGTTGATCTTAGAACTCTTTCATTATATTGTCGTCATGTCCTGTACCACCTTACGGCTCTTCGGCCTGTGTGAAACGCCGTTACCATATACCTAACGCTTGTATTATACACGCAACACCCCAAAAGTTACTCCCACACAAAGTATGGTAGTTTCAACCCCTCGTTTAGATGCTCTCTTAAAAGGCAGACCGTGTCCTGATATCCGAAATCTTTCTCTCAATCTCCCGCACTGATCGATCTAACTCGCCAGCAATCATAAGCTTTTTGTCATTAGGCAGCAAAGTATACCTCTCGCAGAGATCGCCGTCGATGGCACCCTTAACGGGAACGTAGTAGCCGCGATACATGAGATGATCTCTGCCCGCGAGAGGCGCGTCTTCGGTTCGCATATGTTGCTCGAGATTCTGGAAGAAGTCGACGTCTTCTCTCGTGACAAACGGGATGAAGACGCCGATGGTGCCGTTGATGCCACTCCAGAGGAGCACGTCTTGGCCACCGACGACGAGACTTGTCTTGGTGATGCTGGTTGGTACGTCTTGGGTGTAGGAGTGGCTGAGAAGGCTCAAACGATGAGGTGTACCATGGAGGTAGTCCCTGGTGTTCAACAGGTGCAACCCGGCTTGCTCCTCATCGGCCTCTTGGCTTGCCTTCTCAGGGCAACGGACCAAAAACATGTTCCCGAACTTGTCTCCTCCAGCAACCGACTCGTAATCTACCATGGTCGTGCAAGTAACCCATCGAGAGATGGTGTCATCGACGAACGGGATAAGCTTATTGGTGGTAGGCTTGTAGACAACATATATGACACCGTGTTGAACGTCACCAACGATAATGCGACTTCCTTGTGTGCTGAGTGATACAATCAGCTGCGGTGCCACGTCTGCTTGAGCTTTTCTCAGCATTTGACGCAGACCGAGGTCATATATCCTCAAAGTCTTGCCGATACCAGCAAGCAGCCTGCCCTGGAAGCCGAGGAGAGCTGTTGGGGGCTCCTCGACTTTGGTCTTGTGTATGAATTCCAGTTCGTGACCATCCTCGCCGAAGCGGTACACGTGGATATACCCTTCAGAGAACTGTCGGGGGTTCACAATCATGTCCTTCCCCGTGCCGACAATAAGGAAACTCTCATTGTCCTGACTAGCAAATGAGACGATCGCAGCGCTGACGGCTGCCTCGTTATTGTCCAAGTCAACGGTTTGCAAAACTCGCTGATCTTCCGACAATGGATCGATAACACTGATGCATGATGCCCAGCGGCCCTTGCCCTTGGGATATCCAAATTCATCGGGGCGAAGAACAGTGGCGTCACCATTGACAACACCGGGCTCTGCAATGAGCTTGGCCCGGAGATCCGGAGGGAGAGTGTTATTCTCTGCCTCTATTGTGTAGAACATAGGATAGTCGGGATGCTTCAGAAGGCGCCTTGGGGTGTAGGTCAGGGGTATCGATTTTTGAGTGATGGTATCTCCCAGGTTCTCAATGGCAAAAATTCTGCACGTGTTAGTCGCTGACCATGAGAATTCAAACTCTGTAAAACGTGTTCAAATCAAGACTGCTCAGTAGGAACAATTTGGAATAGATTTGCGTAAAACCTCACTGCACTTTGGCATAGGATCCCGAGTTCTCATCATGTAGTGAAAAGGGAAAAAGTGGGAAGAGAAGAATGCAGGAAATAGTCCTTACCTCAAGGATTGGCCTTGAATGCCAACAACGCCTTCTTCACACTGCTCGCTGCTGAAGTTCCATACCCACTCAAGATCAACGTAGTTCAGTGGTGTAACGACAAAGCCTCGGGTGATCGGGTCCGAATAACCAAGCCATGGACGAGAGCTCAATCCTATTACGCATGTACGTCCTTGGACTGTGACCTGGAAAAGTCTGACTGGCTTGGGACCAAGAAACTTTTGTCGCGTGTCTGTTAGCTCTCCGGTAATCTCATCCAGCACCGTCCTCAGATAGACACCGGAATGAAGACCAATGTGAAGATAAAGTGTTGATCCGCCAGATGATGAATCGTCCATGGTAATAATAGCCAGAGATGAGGGGGGCGCAGTCAGGGCCTGCACTGACTTGCTCTCCAACGTCGAATCCGGGTCGAGAGACAAAACACGAACGGTACTGTCGTCGCAACCAACGGCCAAAAAAGAGCTTCTCAAGCGCCCTTCCGGAACCTCTCCCAAGCTCAGGCAGGTAACAGTTCCGAACATTTCCTTCTTCTCGTCGTATTCGGCCAAAGATCCGTCACCGTCCATCTCAAAGTAGACAATTTCGCCTGAACTAAGAGCGACGGCAACTTGGTGCTCATTTGTTGTAGCAGCGACGATTGAGCGATGTTGGGGCGCAGCCCACTCGTTGATATGACCGTTGCGAATGTGACGGATGCCCTTGGGATGAACCTGGATTAGACCGTCCTGACCAAGAAGTTGAGCAGCCAAGGTGGGCACTGAAGTGAGGAAGCCAGAGTCGCTAACCTCCTCGACAGTCTCGCCGATGCTCAATACAAGTGTCCCGTTCGTGAAAGACAGGACAATATACGCATCATACTGATCGCCCCGATTGAGCTTGAGCGTCCACACAGCTGATGGTATGCCGGGCAATTCTGATGCAACAATCTCGTTCACTTCCAGTCCGTGCTTGAGCATCCGGAAAGTGCTGCGGGCGCCATTGCCACAAGCTGTGTAGATCTGCGGCGCGTCCTCTCCAGTCAGGTTGGCAACCTTGCAGTCAAGTAGAGGATTCATGGAGTCTATGCTCTCAACAAGAGCCAGGTTTTCCAGCGGCCTAGGATAGAAGTACACAGCGTCGTAGCCAGCCTTGGGATCGGTTGGGAAATCGTCGCTTGAGAACTCGAGCTCTTCGTCATCGTCTCCCAGCTTCTCAAACTGGTAGAATTGGTGGTTGCCAAATTGACTAGCGGCGTACAAGAAACCACTCTTGAGAATACACAGACTGGACGATACTGGCACTGTATCAAAATACTTGATCTTCAGTCTCTTGACTTCACCAGTGGGATTACCATCCGCGTCTTCCACCATGTCGATAGTGGCCTTGAAGAGATCACCATCTTCCGTCTGGAGCAGGAAAAAGAAGGCCCCAGCGCTGCCCTTGAGCTTGTGCATGACGCCAGAGACGATGTGTCGTTTCCTTGAGGGGTCTTCTGTAGCGCCTCGTCTGCGGGGTATCGGCGCGCGGAAAGCCTCTTGGTTGGAATGTCTGTAGGTGACGTTTTCTTCCCCACATACTAAGACACCGCTTGGGCCGTCTTGGCCGCCAGGAACTTGGAAGAGTAGAGATGCTGTTGGGTCAACGGGTTCGGACCATTTTCTGACGACGTGGTTCAGACCAAGATCCAATTCGTAGTAAACCAGCTGTGTCTCAGCCTCGCGTGCAGCCTCTCCCGTAGGATCTTGGTCGGCTTCAGTGTACTCGATTTCCAGAGCGGCAAACACGGGATTCGCGTAGCCAACGTCAAGTGCGACCAGGGACAACACGAGAACTCCAGGTTTATGCGCCTCGAGGGGCGAAGATATCGTGAGCTCGGCTTGCGCATTTCGGTTCAAAACATACACGAGCTTGTTCTTTTCGACCGAAGCGATGAGGCACGCTCTACCCTTGGGATCGCAAGCGAGGTATTCTCCAGGAATCACACGTCGTACCCCAGACTTTCCAAAGGTCTCAAGATGCAGCCGTTGGAATCGGTTCTGCGCGGGAATGTACTCGACGATGGTGATCCTTCCAGAGTCAGTCGCAAGAATAAGATAGTCTTTGACACAAGATCAGCAAAATTCTTGAGAAACTTTTTCAAGTGTCGCCAGGACCGAGCGGCAATAATTGCAGTGGGGCCTGTTGCGACTGGCGAGCTTCTCGAATCACTAAGTGAAGCTTTAAATAGAGTAGGAAACGGGACATACCTTTGTTGCTTCCAGCAAGCCGGAATGCGGCCATAGACCGAATGACGCCGAAAATATCGTGCGAGAGGACAGTGATGATCTTCCCTTGAGACGGATCGGGTCGAAGTAGCGTCAGCCGCGATCCAGACGCCGTCACGATGTTCTGTTCCTTCGTTCCGGAAAACTGACCCAACAGCGCCTGTGTGATGTTGGTAGGTGGCTGTAAGGTCAGGGAGTAAAGAAACATGTTCGAGGTGGTCGCCATCTTTACAGCTGGACGCAGGAAGCCTGCGCGGCCTCAGAGTTCGAGCTCGACTAAATGGTGAGACACGAAGCGGTGGTGTTTTGAGGTGAAGGTGGGTTTGGAGGCTGGAGAGCTCTGGTACAAAATTTCAGAAGCTCTAGGTTCCCACTTGATAATCGAGACGACTCTGTGCAGGACCCACACCTCGGCAACTCGTTGATCCGAACCCCAAAATTTTGGGCCTGCAGCAGGTAGCTTTGCAGAAGCGGAATGGTAGATGTTGTGTAAACTGCAACAGCTTAAATAATTCGGTCTCGCCCATGATGGAGCCGGCATTGCGACGCGCAGCTTCGAGCGTCTGCGGACAATGTGCCGCGACGTTAAGAAAGCAACTGGTCACCAGCAGAACAGCTAGTTCTGTTCCTCGGCTACCATCAGCCTACACGACACGAGCCCTCCATTCCTCTGTCTCAAGAAAATCAAAGACCGATAATGCGACGACGAGACAGTTTTCCTCGTCAGCCCGGGCCACAAGCGAAGCTGCAGCCGCCAAGACCACGCATATCGAGGACCCGACCCCAAGACTCCGTTCGGACAATCTCTTCCACTCCTTCACGAACTCGCCAATCCCAGAGATCCGACGCCGGGCAGCTTTTATGCGACAGCACGCTTACTGCCCCCATCCAGACCATCGAGCGACCCGAGTCCCTACGATTGCCCCCCATGGAGAAGAGAGCGCGATGAAGACCGGAAATGTTGCGCCGGCGCACGTTGATTTCGAATGTCCCGATTGCGGCGTTCCCGTTTACTGTAGCAAGGAGCACTGGATGGACGACTACGAAACTCATCTGGAAATTTGCGACACTCTAAAGGAGATCAACGAGGATGATCATGATCTGCGGTCGGGCCGTACCTTCCCGGAGTTTGTCATGGCTGACGACCAAATGCCTGAGGCTGTTGTGAACATGACGAACTGGGATACCTTCATGTACAGCCGAGAATTCGAGGCCATCAACGATGAGCGGAGCATGAGACAGGTCACGAAGATGCTCACGTATCCTATCACGATTGGAAGCATCCTTCATGAGTTCAGCCCCTACAGCGTGAAGCAAGGCGAGAGACTGACCAGCGAGGGTCTGAAGAGTTTGAGCGGCAAGTGTTCAAAGCGACGATGACTGAGATAAGTTGCTGACATCAAAACAGCTCTCCGTTACACTCTGCACCCTCCTCTCTCCGGCAAAGGAACTGATATGAAGGATCTCCGTCCGGAGGCGCCTCCTGTGAGAGTGTTTTGCCTGGGCGCCCGAGCCGAATCCTCGCTGCCGAGAAATGTCTGGCTCCAGCTGGCTCACCTGTTTCCCGAGAGCAAGATTCACCTCATCTTCATCGGCCCCGAGAGCATGGCCAATAGAGACGATGAGTTTCCGCTCCCAACCAGAACCCCCGAGAACCCTTTCGGAATGGTCATTGAGGATCGGATATCGCATAAGTTGAAGATCAGCACGATTGTTGACTACTATCACACTATTCATAAGACTGGATATTTCGCGCCGTACGACCCGTATTTTGACTGCTTCTGTCTATTCCACCCTGGACTGGGTCACCCAGCCAGCAGCCACGAGTGGGCAGAAACTCTGCCCATGCTTCTTGAAACCAAGCTTCCTATCATCTCTACCGGCTATACGCAGTTTGACATGGAGAGAGACATTGAATGGGTTCGCAAGACAGCCGCTGGGGAGTTCGACATCTTGTTGGAGCCCGGTGAAAACCTCTTCCGCAGCTTGAGATGGGACCTCAACGATCTGGACCCTCAGGACGTCAGCTGCGGCAACTGGGGAGTTTGGGCCTTCCGTGGAAAGAGGTAAGACAGCATTTCTCCCCATTATGGAAGTATATTATTAACCAGGAATAGGTATGAGACCGCTACGAAGGACGAATAAAGTCGCCGGCGTGGCAGGGTTTAGGACGTCAGTAATGATGGCGGCCATTTGCATAGCCGTTGTAAATGAGTGTAAATATTGTTCACGATACGTGCGCTGTCAAGTAGGAGACGGAACTGGGGAAGCGGAAAAAACCAATGGAAGTCAATCACACCATGCTACTCACCTACCATCAAAGGAAAGGACGTCCCACGAACATGTGTCCTTAAGTATACCGTAAAAAACAGTAAGGTTCTCCGTGTATGGCCAAGCTGTTGCTGAGCTACAAAGCCCTCAACAAGTCTGGAAAACTTCTTGCTGTCTTGAACAGCCACACACAAGACTTTGTAATTTGATGTTCTATAGTACCTTTGCTGTGCTTGGAAAATGAGGTAAGCAATTGAGGAACGGTCTTTCAGGCATAGCCATGGCGCGCCTTATGTAAGGTGCCTTCCTATTCGTAGTCTGCTGCAGCGCACGGGGCCGCAGGACGGGCCGCTTCGCACTTGCAGACCAGCATCCCCTAGTTACCTTTGGCCGGGGGAGGAGGTCCCCGGTCCCGTCGTCACTTACCTTAATCATAGAGCGTCGTCCGAAATCTTGCTGGCTGCAAGTCAAAGTCGACGACAACTCTTCTTCGTCACAACAACTCGACGGGTCATATGCGCCCACACAAAGTTGTTTCCAGGTCATGATACTGCGGCCTTTCCGACGATAGACGGCAATGACGGCTGTCGCTACCCCCCGCGCTCCGACACCGCGCCCGAAAGCCCCCGCGACGGTCAGCTTCGCCAGCCAAACCGCCTCCCCAGTTCCGACACCTCTCCCTACCCCAGGCGCCGAACGAACCCGTCCCCCCATCCAGGGTAACCTTTCAGGTCGCCGATCTACCCGTCCTGCCTCTGCCGACTTTCTCTCCGACAAAGCTACTGCTGCGTTCATTCGGCGCGTCCTATGTTCTCAGCAATTGTCCGATAAGGGGAGGACGACTCCTCCCCCAATCGAGGAACTACTGCCGCCTTTGACGAGTCGAAACGATGTTGATCTACAGCTTTATGCCCTCATTTCTGTCATTCTGAGAGAATATGTGCAGTCGTGGTATAGCAAAATCACACCAGACGATGCTTTTATCAATGAAATTGTCCAAATAATCGCACATTGCACGAGGGGGTTGGAGCAGCGCCTAAGAAAAGTCGACCTTGAAAGTCTCCTGTTTGATGAGCTCCCAGATTTGTTAGACAAACACATCCTCGGTGAGCAGTCTACCACGCCCGTCTTTCCACATTTACTGACAATTCATCTACAGCGTACCGCGCGGCGCATGATCCTGTATCTGGGCCACCCACAGCGGTGGACACCCGAGAAGTCTATCATGCGCTCTGCCCTATGGCGCCTCTGTCGCCGTTACCAAAGCTTGGAGACCCCGACAGCGTTGCAAGCCAGCGGGAAAACGAAACAGTATATCGTCAGCTCATGGTGCAAGGCGTCTTGGCTGTTCTTCTACCCACAGAAGATCTCGAAAATGACTGCCTAACTTCCCTTGTTGGTCAAATCTTCTCCGAGCTGATCATTGGCAACATTCTGGTCAATAGGTTGTCGCAACCGTGGCTTATTTACGAATGTCTCATCATTCTTTCACGGGTCCTCGAAAGGAGATCCGAACCTATTGAGGACGGTGTTGCAGAGGCAGTGCAAGCAGGGTCAGTAGCTCCTCTGCCTAAACAAGCCCGTCACAGCTGGTCAATCCAAGGAGCTTTTTGGTCCCTTGTACATTGGTCATTTCTCGCCTTCGCAACCATCCGCCTTCTTGTCACCACACTCGCCATGTCCTCGTCCTTGCCTCCAAGATCAGATGAGGCCTGGGCTGACAAGCGCGAAATGACTGGTCAAGTGTCGCATTCGAAGACGCGCAATACAATCACGGTCTCGGATAAAGCACTTCCAGTGAAGTCTCCCATCTTCGCTTTCAAGCTATGGACCTGCGTCTCGGACTTGATCGAAATGGACACTCGCATGCCCTGGTTGAGTGGAACTCTCTCAATGGTTCAGCTTGCTGCTATCAAGGGTCCAGGCCGTGTCGCTGGTCTCAACGGGCCCATGGACAGGTAAGCATCCATCTCCATCCTTCCCACTTCTCTTTCCCGCCAAATCCATGTCACACTGCATAAGATTCAAGTCACTGGACTTGCTTCCGCTCCAGTGAGTATTCAAAATCGCACAGTCCGACAAGTGTGTAAGACGAAGTAGCTGGTCAACGACTTCCTAGTGGGTTGTTCGAAGAGCACCTTGGGCGATGTGTTGATACGGCTTTCGACAACACGGCCTGGGGTGGACGCAGTGATGGAGTCGAGCACGCTGCAGGACTGCGCCAAAAAGCCGAAGTATGCTGTGCAACCGTCCACCCGGCCCATTCTGCGACCCAACCCTGACTTGACTTCTTGCTCCGATTCCCCCGAAAATGTGGTTGCATTTGCAAGGCCTCGTGGCTGTTGACCAATAGCAGAGGCTGTCAAGGTTTGTCGCCTCCTATTTGGTTGATAGGCTCTCGCGGGGCTGCGCTTCCATCCATCAGGAAGCCTCATTTACGCGCCGGAGTCCAACGACGAGCTTTCGACTTACAAGGATCTGTCCACCACCGTCATCTCCGCCCACACCTAGAGCGACCCGGTACTGACCAATTCATCCATCGCTCTCCTCGCTTCCCGCCGCCCCACTGCACCCTCCTGCCAAAGTGGCAGTTGGTTCGCACCTATGAGCAGCTCTTACGATCCGGGCTATGACGGCGCCTGTCGTGGTTTCTTTTTTCCTTGGCCGCTTGTCAGTGCATTGTGTTTGCTTAAGCGGCACGGTCCTGACGCACCCACTGACTCGACCCGTCCCGAGAAGAAGGCTCGCAGCTTGTGCTCACCCGGCGGTTAGCTACCTACTTCACCATCATCCGATTCGATACTCGGTGATGGGACGACTGTCTCAATTTGGAAAGTCGAGCTGCGCATTATCTGATAACCCAAACTTTGGTGCTTTCTTGAGTGGCTTGCTAGAGTCTAGACTCTGTTTGTCGAGGCAGCCAGTTTGCCACTCTGTGCCGCATGGGAATCACACTGAGTTTCGAGGGGGAAAGACCGCAGCTTTGCCTGATGAGAGCCCGGAATCCACTCACCAATCATCAATGAAAGAGATGTTTTGATGGCGCATCGTTGAAGCAAGCTTTGCCTTCGGCCTCCGGTCTACCAGGCTGGTGTATCGCAAGCCTCGAAACTGCGTTGACCCCATGCGCAACATTGTCGACAGCAGCATCACCAATCTGGACCTCATCTTCGGCCTCCTCTTGCCCTTGTCAAGCTCGTGTTTTCTTTGCTTGCTCCTCTGTGTTCATTTCCTATCTTACGCCCTCAGATACTCGTTCGATTCCCTTCTGCAGATCGTTACTCACTCTTCTCACCTCATACACAAAACCCCTGCATCCCCACGCCTCAACCGTTGCGACTTCGAGTCCGAAGCAAATCCGGGACTGACATGAGAGCGCTTGCCGCGTCGTGCGCGAAATATAGGCTCATCTCGAACATCATTCACCAACGGATTCTCGACGCCGCATACCTGCCCACCCTTCTCCGCTCTATTCGTGCCGCCCTTTTCCCCAATAACGCCCCGGGCGTCTCGACCTTGGTGGCCCCCTCCTCCGGCGAGGAGCTGCGTGCTCTACGCCGCAGATGCGCTAGCGCCCTTCTGGCCAGAATCCCGCCTTGGCTGGCCAGGCTCTACCTGGGCGGGCAAGGCCTGGGCCTCCGGTGGCGGTCCGATCCGGACTCAAGGGGAGCAGACGATGGTGAAAGCCATGATGGCACCGTTGCGGCCGACTTTGACAGCAGGGATGTCAATACCGAGGCGAACGCCAGTGCCATTAACAGCGGTGATTCAGATGACGAGGCCAGCCCCAAGTTTCCGTTCGAGGTCGATGAGGATCAGCGATGGATGCTGTCTGAGATTGAGGATGGCATCTTGGACATATTTTCTGACGGGTACTGCAACAAGCATCTTGTGTATAGCATGCTGGAGTTGATTTTGGTGAGACTGATGCCCGAGCTAGCCGAGAAGGGTGTAGTCGAGCTTTGGGAGGAGCGCCTGAGCATGTGAGGGGTTCACGAGTTGATTTTCTTGCGTGTTATTCTCCTCGTCCTCTGTCCGTTTAGCTTAGATACCCTTTGAAGTCAGACGACGTGCTTCCTTGAAGCAGTTCTGTTGTAATGACAATTGCCACTGTCTTATTGATTACCAGACGTGTGTCATCACGCCAGGAGCACTGAGCACTGCATCACTTGAATCTGGTATACACGCGCGAGAGAAAAGGAACGATGTTTTTGTGATTCTGCAGACCGGTAGGAGAAAAAGGGGCAAATCTCTGGAAATAAATGCAGAAGGGGCCACTCAATTTTTTTTTCTTTGTTCGTATTTCGCGCTTATTCTTTGGCCGGGCCAACGCGAGTCTACTTTGCTAATATTGTTCGCGTCTTGTCGACCAGGGAAGTAAGACTTCCTGGTTTGCATAGACCCGACAAGCGGGTTGCTTCTCACACCTCTCTTCCCGTCGTCTCCCCACCATCCTCGGGGCCTTCGTACAACATTTGCTGCTGTATTTGTGTGTTTGGCGCCTTCCCTCTCTTGTCAAACAGTAAAGAAATCGTACCAGATTATGTGACGATGATCCGCCGAGTTCATATCCGAGTCATGTCCCTACACGAAGAATCCCCTTAAGACTCCGCCGTCCTCAAGCCTCGGATCTTCCCTGTATCCATCACCCAATAACCGGCTGTGCAACCTGTCCAACCTAGCCCGAGCCTGTTGTATCGCAATGCATACTCCGGAAAGAAAACGTGGGACATAATACAGTGGCGACTTCGTCTTCGTCTTTGAGTTGGGCGAAGCCGGTCGAAACAATAGGGAGGGAAGTAAGAAAAAGGGCTGAGAAGTAACCAAAACTAACAGGGAACAGGGTAGAAGAACATCACTGGGTAGGAATGGAATGAAAAAAGGAAAGTTTTGCGCAAAGGGGGAATTTTCGATGTTCGCGTGAGCGGCAAGGTCTTTTTCCTTGATGAACAACGGCTAAGAATACGGAGTAGGGGTATATAGAAGATGTTGAATTTGGATCTGAACAACTTGTTCCTCGACGCTTCCTTCTTAACAGCTTTGTAGCGGTAAGATATGATTTGTTGATTGTAGATGTCGTGAGACTGGAAGCTGGAAGAAGAGTTGCGCAAGATATCAGCTGCGGAAGTGAAGAGGCCTCATAGGCACTCGAGGTTGTCGTGAGACATGAACCGTATAGGTATCGCCGATGATGATTTTTTCGAAACCGTTGACCTGATTCCGACAAGACTCGTTCGTTCTTTGCAGAACTCTCGCCGGATCTACAGGTCCGTGAATCCAAGAATATGGTCGTTCTCCTGTTGTAGCTGCTCACGCGTTGGCTGCGTGGAATCGCCCTAATTCCCCTTCTTTCCCATGCCCAAGGTCAAAACGAAATCAAGAGAACGCCTTAGTGACAAGGAAAACTCTCCAAAACGAGGAAGTGACGTCGGTATTTTACTGAGTCAAGACTGCCTCGTGCTTGACCTCGAAAGACATTTGCTGATGTTGCGGTAACGTCTCACTGTCACCCTCGGGGATCCGGTCCAAGCCGCCGACACAAGGTTTGGCAGTTTGCTGTTGATGAACCCCGAGTCTCTCCGTCAACTTGAGCATTACATGGTAATCCTTCTGGTCTACCAAACCAGTCGCAGCCCGGCTCTGAATGAAGCTGAGCAAAGTGTCTGCCGCTTTTCGAGCGTCTTCTTGCGTCGGTGATGTCGGAGAAGATCCGGCAGGTGTAGCTGCTGATCGACCGGCAATACTGCTGTTACTACTACTGTGATGTAGTTGCGGAGACGAGGTGATAGCCGTATCCAGGGCGAAGTGCGGTGCAGCCATCTCGTAAATGGGTGACTCTAGTTCAGAGGATGGTGCCGTGGATGCCGGGTGGTACTTCGGAGTCATGGGCTCGGTAGTTGCAGTCTGGTACATCGACTCCACGTCGATGTTCGGAAATGTCTGGCTTCTGGGTCTCTGAAAGTTGGAAGCTACTCCGCCATGCATGTGACGAGATGAATCTGGCGGCAGAAACGCTCCAGAGTTTGGGTCGGGAGAGAAGGTAAATGTTCCCGTCGGACTCAGAGCGCTCCCAGAAAAGGAAGAATTTCCTGTGTCGGTCAACGCACTGTTGAGGGAGGTCATGCTTTGGGAGTTCGAGTGTTTGTAACCTGCGCCCTCCCCATAACTGACAAGACCCAGTCCAACATCATCATCGCTTCTATCGGCAGACAGAGGAGACTGCTGACCTGTCGGTGATGCTGGAGAGATGTTAGATACCCCTAGAGATGGAGAGCCAGATAGTTTCGTGCGGTTCGTTATGTTCGTCTCGGATGCCCTGCGTGAGAGTTTTCCCCCGCTGAGGATGTTTCTCTGCTTGAATCTATCTAACCACGTGGCATTGAGTGATTTCATCTGACTGGCTTCACTTCCACTGGCAGATCTGGAGAAGTGTTTTGCCTGTTCGAGTATTTCTTCATCACTTGGGGTCAGGCCGGCTTGGACTTGCTTCCTGTACCAAGACATGACACCGCGGTCAATGTCGGGAAACTTGCCCTTTTGATGGCGCCTACCGGCGGGAGACTGGCTTCTGTCTGCTTCTGGATTCAAGTACTTCTCCTTGTTTCGAAGAACCTTGGACACAGTGCTATGACGACAATCGTTAGTGGCCCATCACTGCATTCCTGTTTCCGTTGGGGCGTACCTTCGCTCCACTCCAAACATGGCGCCAATATCAGTCTGCTTGACGTTGGGGTGCTCAGCAGCATACTGGCACATTTTTTTTCGATCATCGTCGGTCAATACCCTACGCTGCTGAGGCTGGGAACCGTTGCCCATTCTCGCTGCTCTAGCTGGCACAGGTGGTGCCACAGGTGCCATACCCAGGGGCGATGCCGAGTAGCTATGGGGATTTGTCAACATGCTGGGCCAAGCTGGCTGAGAAGGTATCATCAGCATTGGAAGCTGGGAGTGTGATTGTTGGTGTTGATGCTGCATCGGCTGGTTGGGTGTTGGAGGAGGCGGCATTCTGCCGAGGGATTCGGACGGCAAGCCATGAGTAACGGCAGGCATGAAGGCACCGAAGCCTACATAGTCCGCCATAGTGTTCTGATGATCGTATGAATTCATATCGTTCCAGCTGTCATTGCCGAAAGGTGTGTTGTGGGACATGTGGCTGTCTTCGTCTTGAGCCATATGGTTGTTCTGATCCATGGTGGTAGTTCCCACGATGGAATGGTCCATTGTTTATTTGACTCGATTGTTGCACGGGAGCGCCAATGAGCCAACTAGACAACTGCCCGGCTAGCCTGTGGTTGTTGAATCCAAGTCCCAGTTGGTGACTGCGAGGAGGGGATTGCGCCGGTAGGTTTGGCTTGACTGATGGAATGGCACTCGGGCCAAGTGTGGGGATGCCTCGTCCCTTCAGATGCTGGTGGGTTTGACTTCATGAACGGAAGACCGCATGCATGATAGAGGCGACTAATTGGTTCCTGGAGGCGCGGCGTGCAGGCGGTCTGCTGTATAGGTCAAGAAGCCCTGGGCGTCGGGGTGACTTAGATGCAAGTGCGTTGCAGGCTGCGGAAGCGTATTGGGTTTGGGGGAAAGATTGTCTTCGAGAACAACTGCTAAACGGCTGCTGCCGGTCAGGATTCCGGTCGTCTGAAGCGCCTCGCAAACGAAAAGGGCCCGCGTCCTTGATGCAGGATTTTTGGGGTTCGGGTTCGAGGGCGTGTGCAACAGCAACTGCCTTTTTCACGCGGCAACCACCCAGGTTGATCTTTTGCCCTATCAGGGACCCCCAACTTGCCCACGGCTTCTGATGCTGGGGCGGTCTCGTTCCGTAGCTGTCTCCGGAGCAGGCCGGCAATTGTCTTCTGGTTGAGATGATGCTCGTCGATTACGCTGTGCGGTGCGTTTGCCGATGATTAGTTGGCAGATGGGGAGAGAGGAAACAGTGACAATCGGCTGAAAAGAGGGTTGACAGTTGGGGAGGTGAGTTCAAACGTATGAATCTGGTCGGCCAGTGGAGGACGGAGGAAGACAACCCTCACAGGTCTGGAGAGTTGAATCGGACCAGTAGGAACAGAAGAGTGTGCAGCGGTATCCTGCAATAACCAGACGCCGCGACGCACAAGACAAGCCTTGAAATGCAGAGCTAATAAGATTGGATTGGGGTAGGCGGGCTTGTTAAGATAGTAATACTATCAGACGCACAAGAGGAGGGAAGGTGTGCGCTCCGATGGTGGGCCTTGGTGTACATATGTAAAGGGCAAGCGGGCAGAGACGGCGGATGTTTTCCATGTAAGTACCGGCAAGGGTACCGGGGGTGTCTCGTCGTCGGCTGGGGGTGTGGTGGGTAGGATTGAATCTAAGTCGGACTGGGGTCTTTGCTTGGGTGTGTGGCAGCGGGCCTGGTGAAGGTTGAGATGGAGCTTTTGTCTGTATGTACGCACAAATAGCCACAGATGAGCAACACTTGCCAAGACGACCAGAAGTGAAGAGACGATGAGCTAGGATCTTTCGGTCTGGTTTTTGAGAGACGTTTGGTTCGGAGGTCGAATTGCGAGAGCTGAGCCATCTGACAACACAAGACATTCGGCGAAAAAGGCGGCGGCTGCGATGATAATAGGTGCAAGGAAGAGGGGAGGGCGACGGGAAGACTGAGGTGTAGCATACTCTTATGCATGAAGCATCATGATATTGGCAGGGAACGAGTAGAGCCGAGGGGAAATAGAGGGTGGAGAGTAACATCTTGCAACCAGCGAGCAGGAGAAAAAGGCGAGAGACAGGGCTGCGGCAAGTGAACCAAATGCCGTTGAATTGAATTCCAGAGGGTCCGTAAGTGTGTATAGCAGAAAAGAGTTGTGTATCCCATGGACGAAGCATGATGAACGCGAGTGTTTTCATCGATGAAGACATCATAGTCAGCCTACAATCGGTGTCTAGACCGTGGACAACCGCCACGGCTAGGGATTTGGGGATAAGCTAAACGAAGCCACTGGCTCGGTTTGTCTCCATTGCCGCATGGACAGAAACAACGGAGGATCTAAGGAACGGTCTTGACGTGAATGGAGTAAGCCACAGACAGCGCTAGTTGGGATGTTGATTTGCTTCCGTCTCGTCTCGTGTCGTCTTCTTTCCAGGTCGTCTAGGCCTGGCCTCGCCTCGCCATTTTTATAATGTCTCGGCCTTTTCCCACGCTGGAAGATGAACGGCCACTAGCCTGACGGACGAACAGAGAAGACTGCCAGCAGCCAAGTCCTTGTCTTGCTCTAATGGGGCTCGAAAACGAGGCATTTGAATATGTCAGGCTGATGCAAGGTGATCATACAACGCCCGATGTTGGCGAGATTCTGAAGGTAACCAAGATTCCACATCACCAAGAGCATGCACAGAAGGGCGAACAGGCGATTCTGGGTCGACGGAAGGAAAAAGCAAGCCAAAAAAGCGAAATTTTACAGAAAACGGTAGCTTGGGTTGTAGTGCTCAATAATCAGAAAGAAAGAGGCGTGTCGGGGGTCGAAGAAACGGATGCAGTGCGCGCCAATTAGCTGACATTAGTACCTGCTTCGTCCTGAGATTGCCACCCACCCAGACACGCTCTTGGCGGAAACAGAAGAAGACGCATGCGCAGACGCACTGGGTGACATGTCCGGCTTAGTGGGGTGGTCTTCGGAGGGGAGAATAACCAACGGAGACGGGGTGAGGTTGGCTGTAGTAACGGGGCATTAGCACCCGTGACGTCTTGGAACTACCACAACGTGGTTCGGCAACGCGGATAGGCACGTAGGTAAGGTAGGGAGGGAAGACGGTACCTCGTGTGCGGTAGAGGAATAGTATGACGAATAGTTCCCACCTGCTCAGTGACCGTGGAGCAAGCTCCTGTTGCTGGAGTGCGATAACGTATGCGAATCGCGCGCGGTTGGCCTGGTTTGATGACGACGACGTGTAAGGCACAGACTGCGGGTGAAGCTTGTGGGATGGGATGCGGATGGATGCCATGGGGTTAAGGTATGCCAATATGAGAAATGAGCAAGACGAGACACGGAGACCTGCCAAAGAATGACGAAACCCAGGCCATGGAGGAAGCATACCTCAGCTCGGGAAAAAGAGAGAATGGACGGCGCACCTGCGATTCTTCCTTGCATTGCGGTTCTCGGTGGCTTCGTTCCACTCCCTCTCATTCGGGCGTTGCGTTATCTGTACGTAGTAGGTGCTGCCAGGAACTCCCCAGACACGGGAATGCCCACGGACATGCTGTAACAGCCTTGGCATTTGACCTTTCTCTGCTTCCATTAACTCTGCCGAAGTCAAGTCAGTCTCTTTGGATGAACCACAAGACAGTTGGACTTGCCTACTTTACCTGCCATAAGGTAAGTGAGGGTAAGTTAAGGTACCTGAGCTATCCGTACCTGGGTAGCAGTGGCAGGTTCGACTTATTAGACTCGACGGATACGGGCGCCAGAAGAATCAGCGACGTCCCATCTTGGGCAGTCCGCCGGCCGCTGAGCGTTCACTGGCTCACTCCAGCGTCGCCGCTAATCCTACTTAGAGTGGATGGAGGTGCACGAGGCAAGGGTGTCGGGCAAGGGCTGCTATGAGCACCGTGCTCCTTACGGTTGAGTCGCGAACTCCACTCCGAACTATCATCTCCACCTACAGCTCCTCCAGCGTCTCATATGTTAGCATGACAGAGAGCCCACTGTTACCAGGGTGAACTGAAATCGCATAGGGCAGTAACATTGGGACCCTTGTTGCGCTGACATTTTAGATGCTGGAGGAGGTTACCTACCTTACCTAAGGTACCTTACCTACTGTACCCAAGTAAGACACTGGACTGGGAGTTTCCGGACGGATACCGGAAGTTACCTACCCTCACCGCGCGCACGCTTCCTCTCTCCTTTCTTTTCCTAAGGTAGGTCCGTACAAATGGTAGTCGCCTTACGGAGTACTGGCCCTGCCGTCTACAGAGTTCAAACAGGGCAACTTCGACCCCTAAAGAACCGCAAAGGTCCCGTCCGACTCCCTTGTCCACCTCCCCTCGCTCATGAGGGGTTGTCCGCCGCTTCTCTATTCCCATAGGGCCGCTGGTGCCCAATGCGCCGTGCGTGCGACTCATGAGGCCTGAGAGCTCCCATGTCTGATTCCTCCTCCGGTCTCCTCCTTTCCAATGTCCAAACAACCTTCAAAACGTACGGATACAGCTGAGCTCTTCTCTCCCACTACTCTGTCCTGGTGACGTCTCCTTCAGGGGCAATTTGGCCCTGCACCTACCTTAGGTACCTTACCTACAGAACAGATGCCGCGACTGCGTCAATGCTCCAGCTGTCTGACCTTGCCTCTGCCTTGGTGGCTTCATTTGGTTTGCTGCGATTCGATGGCTCACCCGCATGCCTCCACGTCTCCAGCCGCCTAAAGTCGGATACAGCTTAGGTCCTCTGCACCTTCCATTGCGAAGCCCTTACCTGTTCACCACGGCACATCCACTTGAACTTCGTCATCTGATAGCTTCTCCTACCCATACTCTCCGACCGACTCTTCGTCATTGACTCATTCGCTATCCATCGCGACATACGAGACGAAGAAAGCGCGAATTAACACCACGAGGCACCACATCCTGGCCCTTCAACTTCCTGTCTTGCTCCATAATTTCCTCACCAAGTACTTCGAGAAAGTGTCATTACCCCCATGTGGCTGAACATTAGTGGCAAAAAGGCACTAGAAGAAGTACTTCGTGCGCATCGAATATGGGAGTTCCGATTCCAACGCCCACAACGCGCTCTTGCGACACCAGCACGCGTCCTTCATCTAACACAGGAGTTGATTACGCCCGCTGAACCAAGCCCTGACTATCGCACGCTACAGAGCCTTCGCCGCTTTCTTGGCAGTCCGTCAAGCTTGTCAAGCGATCTACTGATACATTGAGAAAAGGGCCCTTCGGCGACCTGATCCATCCTGGTAATGTTAGTGCCCCCTCCAGGCGTCCCTCCCTCCTCAGCCGTCCGAGGGAACCATTGAACATGGGAGGGGGGCGTGCTTTGAGACCCAGGACCTCTTACAGATAGATATCCGGCCTTCCCTTGAGGGTGCGCCATCGCTATTCGGCCATCATTCTGCGCGCACAAGCTGTTATCAGCATGAATGAAAAAAGCGTATTGTTTTGTCAGCCTCGATCTACACAGTCATCAACTTGTGCGGCCATTACCAGCATAAAAGATCGCAGAAGATTAATGCATATGAGGACGGGGCCTCTCCAGTCTGTTCTGGTTCCTTCACTCAAGCTCATTCATCGCACCTCGCGAGCACCCAGGATCCTGCTAAAGCTTTGTGGCCAAACGAGCCAAGACGAGACATACGCTTTGATCCTCGACTCTTGTTGATATGCCAACGTCAAAGGCATGCGGCGCCAAAAACCAAGAATGGCTACTGCCCGATCCTAGGCTGGGGGATACCCGACCCCCAGTGGCACGCCAATCAATGATCATCGTATCGCGAAAACGGTTTCCAACAGCTATAGGGACTCGTCGCAACGCTCATCAGACCTCTCGGGTCTGACATCCACCACTGTCACATTCATCGGGGGCCGCAATTGAACTACTTCGTCACTCGTGGGGTGATCTGACGAGATGGCGATCGAGATGGGGTCTCTACTTTGCTCTGACATTGCACGCCATGTTCTTGATTAATGCTCGCGGAAGCCTTATGGCCGTCTCGCAACGTCCACCTCAACTCGCCTACGCAGCACAAAGGTCACAAGCTAGACCGTAGCTTCGATACAGTTTGATAGATCTACCTAGCCCATCATGGGATGGGCCTATAAGACTCTTGTCTGGCTAATAATGGTATGCCAGGGTATGTTGGCCGATGCGCGGCCGGGCTCTCTAACCGTCGAAACCCCAATCTCTCGACTTTCTTTTCCTCTCAATAACCTGTGTCCACCACGGTGGTCACCCTGGGAGCTCAAGAGCTGCCGTTATTAGGTCACCTGATGAAGACTCGGGTCAGAAGACGAGCAGGATCGCTGTTCGTGCCTACGTGCCTCGAGCTTGAAGCATGGCTGTTGACCAACAGCAGCACTCGAATCGCTTTCGGCATTCTAATTGGATATAAAGCTCGGATTCATCACGAAGCCTTCGCTTCTCTCATTGGACAGAAAAGATTCTTTGCGCATGAGGCGGACCTAGCGAAGCCATATCACAGGTCGCCGTCAGCTCGCTGCACACGAAGAAGCCCTCGCAAAGGCTGTGCTTGGGGATGGCCTAGCCGACGGCACAAGGGCAGCTTCATCCTGGAGGAGCAGAAGCTGGCCGTACTATACCTCCACAGGGATTAAGTATATTAGCCTCGTCCCATGCTAACTAACTCAGGTGTAATATTTAGAAGCTGTCTTTTACTTATTTAATAAGAAGTATCTATAGAAGATATTATATAATGAAATATTTTTAAAATTTAAAACTCTAGATATATTTCTTTTATCAAAGAAATATACCCTAAAATATACTAGCTATTTGAAACTTATATAGCTATATTATATGCTAAAGGAATATGCTATTGTTCTTAATCCCTGTGGAGGTATATCGCAATTAGGACATGGGCCACCTTCGATCCAGGGTCAACCAGCATCCGCCCGCGTTGGCCTGCAACGTTCGCCGTTCTCAATATGAAGCGGGCCCTTCCGGGAAGTATCCTAGCTCACCAATCTTCGACGTTCAACTACCTAGGCTGGTATGATCGCTCGGCAGGCACAGACCTCGCGTCCGGTACGGCAAAAGGGATGTCTCATTTCAGACGGGTAACATGCATAAATCGATGGGCCGGGCGGGGAATGGACTGAAATTGGAAAGGGAAAAAAAAGAAGAATAGTTCGCGGGAGACCCATATCCTCCAGTCAACATTTGCAACTGCGTAGCCGAAAGTTCATCAAACTGACCGTCGTCCACTTTCGAGGCGACGAGGGCATCTCATAACGTGGCAGTATACTTAGTCGCCCAATCGCCATGCAGAAGACGCCATATACGGGAAGTCATCTGAGGGCTCATCCCTTAGTGCCTCCTTGCAACGAGCCACTGCCTGGTGCAAGACCGCGACATGGAGAAAGGATCAATAAGCTGTCCTTCTCGGCCTATGTGCGCTCAGTGTTACGAACTGCGACCTACGCCTTATTGCTTCAGCAGCGCAGAATGACCGAACATGACTGTTCCCCGGCCTCGGTAAAGGCGCCAACAGTCTGCCTGAAAAACCACCCCAATTGATTTTGGAAGACGATCACCCTGTCACCAAAATCTGTATCTGGTCCTTGAGATATGCTTATAAAGGCACATTTGGTCCCATCTTTGGCTTCAATGCCTCCTCCCGGACTCCAAATGTGCTGCCCAGGGCAAGCGGTGGAGCACAGCTTGGTTGTTCCCGAGCTTCCCCCAATTCCGCTGGAACTGGACGGAGCTGTTTACGCCTTGGAGCAACCAGGGGCCCAGGTCAGCACGAGCATGTTGCAGCGCAGCACCCGCCGCGGCCGTCTGTGTTGCCCCTGCGCCTGTCTTCCCTTCCCTGCAGCCGTTCTCCCGTGGTCTGTGACCTACCACTCTTCGTTCGCCTCATTTACATTCGATTCGATGCAAGGTACGGATACGCTCATCTACTCAAACAATCTCGAGATGAGAAGCCAAGATAATACATTGGTCATGCTGCTACCACGCTCCGCAATGGCCCTCCTTCGTTTTCAAATTCGTCGCATATCGCGGTTCTAGGATACCCTTCTTTCCCTTGAATTGCTCAGGATGAGATGAGACGGGATCACAGCTCGAGAGGACCGCGGCCGGCCCACCATTAGCACAACCAGCAGGTGCGGTGCAAACAAAAAACGGGACTACGAGACGTCTGAATGAACATGGGCGGCAAGGCAAGCCTTGTGAAAGGTGGGCGGTTGAGGGGGTGGAATCGATTTGCGCCTGACCAATTACTAAGTCGGGCCCCCCTCACTTTTGTTTCGACAAGGGAAACATGTCCTGAGCCGCCGTCGTTCCGTTAGACACGTTTTTCGTCGTCGGGGATTGCAGTGAAAGTATCGCGCCAGTAGGTGGTGCAGAGTACTCGAAGACACGGTCAGCCAAATGGCGGAGCGTTGGGAGTACTCCGCACAGCAGCCGTGCATGGAAGAAAAGGGTGTCGTCTTAGCTCTGGTTTAAGCGCCGACCTGCCCTCGATCCAGGGAATCCCCCGTTTGGGCCACCCAGACACCCGCCCGTGCATCCACACTCGGCCTGTCACCGTATGCAGCAGGAGACGGATGTGCCTACGGAAGCTGCATACCTGATGCGTGCACTTTCACCCACCACCCAAGCGAAGGCTTCGCAGAGGACCAGGCATATGGTACTGCTGCTATTGCTTTCTTGCAGGCAAAGGACATGCATCCCATGCTTCGACTGGGAAACTTAGGGCCGCAGAAACGGAGGCCCTCGGCTATGCAGGTTGGCCACGATTTGCTTCACAATCTGGCCTGCGACTTCAGATGGTGGCGTATGTGGAGTGGAAACTGGTGGTTCAACTTTGCATCACGGTCTTTCCGCCGGTCCCCTAAGCAACGAGGATTGCGAGAATCACGCTCGGGAGCGGCGAGGGTGGACGGTTACGGCAATGGATGCAAGGCTGTCTCCGCAAGGGTTGAGGAAGCCTGCTTGGGAGCCCAACGCTGTCACTTCGCCGCCGCCATGTGTGACTGGAACGCACGCTTGAATGTTTCTCAGGAGTATTGGATGAAAATATGGAGACGTTCTGCGCCAGGCGCCGTTTCAACTGAGACATTCATCCCGTAAGCCAGGTCCCCGGCCTCCTTTCTTGTTCTGTTCCGATTCTATTATGCTAGAACGACAAAACTTGCCCGAGCCATACGCCGTCATCTCATGCTATCTGGGCTCGGAGGCAAGATGCACTTGGCGCCGCTGTCAAAACCCGACAGCTTGCGGTCGGCGGCCCTTGCGCAGCAGACAGTCATCCCTGTTCCGGCTTGACGGAAGCTTCGAAGTCGCAACTATACTCGACTCTTGTAGTACGCCCACGCAATTTTGATACATGTCAATAATTCGCTGGAGAAATTTTGAGGTCGTCCACGATCCCATGAGGGCCGAGTGTCAAGTGAGATCCTGCTAATAAAGACCAAACGATCCACGGACGTTTTGGGAGAGGAAAGAGGCAAGTGACTTTCCCACCAAAGCCTGTGGCGTCCCCAGGCGAACTTGGGCAAAACGATAAAGGCCGCCGTGCACGTAGCATTTTGTTGCGCCTTCCATCATCGCTTCACGATTGTTACTGCAGGTCATCAGGCGTCAGTGCTGTTTACTCTCTTTCGCGCATCACATCGATTCAGGTATAGTGGCTTGTTTTAAGAAAAAGGGCTGATTGGGTAGCACAGCATACCAATATCTTCGTCGGCCAGTTCATGGGCGAGCCCAACACGCTGAGGCTGATGCTTGACGGACTTGCCATAGACAATGGCCGTTTTGAACTGCTCAAGAATGCTTCTGTGGATTTGGTTACACTGAAAGTTTCGTTTCGTCAGCACCGATTATAGCAGCGTAAACTTTTTGCTTATGGGCAAATTGTTCACTAGGAAGTTTGCGACGGGCCTTTACTCACAAAGTCCTCGACCGTGCACCGTGACGAGCGAAGCACGACCGGTTGAGAATAATCAGGCATGCGACCCTTGGGCTTCGTATATACGCGAACCAGGTTTAGCTTCTCCCACCTATACGCGAAACGGGTTTATCAGCCGTTGTCCAAAATTGCATAGGGGGCATCCCTGTGGAGTGGAATGCGCTTCTGCGGCACATTACAGACGAACGTTTAATGAGGAAAACTCACATTGCCTCCATCAACTCGTCGATGTTCCAACCATGCTCAGAGCTGATTGGCACCGCGTTGGGAATCCGGTACAACAAGTCGAGTTCCTCGATGCTGATGGCGTCGATCTTATTGAGGACGTAGATGACGGGGATGTAGCTGCGGCTCTTGGCCTCGAGAATGTCAATAAGGTCGTCGATGGTGGCGTCGCAGCGAATGGCGATATCGGCAGAGTTGATGCGGTACTCGTTCATGACGGCCTTGATTTCATCATGGTCGATGTGCGTCAGGGGAACCGTGCTGGTGATGTTGAGACCTCCCTTCTCCTTCTTCTTGAAAGTGATGTTTGGTGGAGACTTGTTGATGCGGATACCGAAACCCTCCAGTTCGGACTCGATGACGCGCTTGTCCGTTAGGGGCTTGTTGACGTCCAGCACGATAAAGATGAGATGGCACGTCTTGGCTACGGCGATGACCTGGCGACCACGTCCACGACCGTCCTTGGCGCCTTCGATGATACCGGGCAAGTCGATGATTTGCAAAGGTGCACCTGCGTTGTGCATTAATGGTTGGCCTTCTCCCAGTCCTCCCACCTTGAACGAACTGGAACCCGCGTGTGACTTCTTGCGTTATTTCCAAGAACTTACCATTGTAAATGACCTGACCAGGAACGGATGTTAGGGTCGTGAACTCGTATGCGGCAGCCTCAGAGTGTTGGCCCGTCAGTCTGCTCATCAGCGTACTCTTTCCAACGGAGGGGAAGCCGATGAAGCCAATGCTGGCGACACCAGTACGCGCTACGTCGAAGCCGGCTCCACCACCGCCGCCGCCACCAGAGGGCGTCAACAGCTCGCGCTTGAGCTTGGCGAGCTTCGCTTTCAGTTGACCCAAATGGAAAGATGTGGCTTTATTCTTCTGGGTCTTGGCCATCTGCAGGTAGAGGAGTTGTCAGCCCGTGCTGTTCTATCGCGCATACCGAGATTGCCATCGCGGGTACAGTTGATGGAAGGTGTTTGTGAGTGTGTGTGTGTATCGATTCTCTGTCGATGCGCTCCAACGATGATGAGCTTGTCGTCGTTGAGTCGTTCCAAGACGCATCGTTTATGGCTCGGAATCCGTTGACAAACCGAATGGCGGGGGCAAGGGGTTGCAACGTACCTCGGCCTCGATCTCCTTGATCTTTTCATGTTACTCGTTAGCCATCCATTTTTTTTTAACCTCCAACAAGACTCTCAGGAAATGGGGGAACGGGGAAACGCAATGTTTGCGCATACCTTGTCCACCGTCGTCGACATGATGGCGGTTTTGCCGGACTGCCTCTCTACGTGTCGGATTTAGTTCCCTTCGGGACAAGAAATGTTTGTGTCAAGAGATGAAATCGGGAAAGGACCCCGTCAAAGATTCGTTGCGCTTGTGATGCGGTCGTGATGACGGCGTTAGTTGGCTTCGCTGGCCAATTCGGGTTTGGATCGGTTTCGTGACGGAATTGGAGGCAGTTTGTTTGGTTGTGGGCAAAATGGCGGGGATTTTGCGAGGGCGGTCTTAAAATTTTGCCGGGGTGCGCGGGTTTTGCCGCCCGGTTTTTCTTGGTCCAGCGTGTCTCGGTGATGTCAGAGCCACAGTCGACGAATCATTCCCTTTCGAATCTTCCTTTCATACGCTACCGACCGAGTACCTTAGATTAGACGCAACCCATGAGACTTTCTCAGCAGATGAGACGAATAGAGTACTGTTGGAGACGACAAACTGTTGTTCTGAACAGTTCATTTCATTATCTACGCCTCGACTGGATGCCTCCAACCTTCCACAAAACCCCGTAATCCCCTTCAGACCGAGCTTCAAATCACTGACTGCCCACTGCACGCCTGATTCTCGAAATCTTCTAAACACAGAGAGAAGAGCTGTTCGCGTTGATGTAGCGGTCATCCAAAAGCAACTGAAGCTAGTGTAAGGCAGTCTGTTCTGGAGCAGACTGGCCTCGATCCCGGCAAATCTCAATATCCACCTCGGCCGAGCGCATCATCAAAGCCGAGAACATTCGTTTCGTTTTATTTTGGTCCATGACACTAGAAAAGAGAACCCATGTGGAAAACGCTGATTGAAGGACCCTTGAGCTGCTATCGTAATGCTCCGTCTAGGGTTCCCATCGGCGGATTGGGCGGTTTAATCGTCGCAGGCGGGGGGGTTTGCTGCATGGTGTGGCGTGTTTTGACTATTGTTTGTATGGCCCGCTTCTCTAGTTCATAACGAGGAAGCGGCTTTTAGCTGGGTCCCGAAGTTGAAATGCCATTAATGCCGTTAGAAAGTGGTCTCGCCTCGGTTGTAAGAGCGAACGCGGCCGTTGGAGCAGCATTGTGGATGCCATTCACGGTCTCGGCCGATGTCTCCGTAGCATCCGACTGACTCCTTGGCGAAAGATGCCCGCCATTGGGTAGCGTTGGGGTTTTGGTGCCATTCAACAGATGCTCGAGACCTTGTTCTTTGCACACGCGAGCGTAGTCAGGGTCGCCAGGGAAAACTTGTTGTAATCCCTTCCGAGGAACCCGCTTCTCAGGGAAAGGTGTGCTGCTAGTGGCAGACATGCCGGGTTTCTGTTCCTCGACCATGACGCCATTGACATAGTATTTGTTTCTCGGCGCAAAGCCATGAAATCGGTCTGCGTCCGGGTCCTGTTTCCATTTTTCGGGAACTTTCCATCCGTAAAGTTGGTCTTCGTTCTCTGGAAGCTCGCGGTATTCAACGCTCATCTTGAGGTTCCGCAAGTGAGGAATGCTCGGGACAATGAACATGAAGTCCGATAACTGAAACGATGTCAGCGACTACAGCATTTTACCGGTAGAGTATGACTTACTTTAACAAAGAACATATCCAACTTCAAGAACTTCTCTCTCGCTTCCCCTCGGAGCTTTTCCTTGAGACGGTAGTTCATTTTGAACGGATCCTGTCCCTCGCCATAGTAGTCTGACAACCCGGCACCAAGCTCGTACAGACTCTCTTTGATCAGAGTGTATCGATCCGCCTCGAGTCTCCAAATGACCTTTTTGGCAACGTCAGAGACAGGCACATGCTCCCAGGCAGTATCTGTAATTGCGTTAGAATGAAACATCAATGCCGAATAGGGGAAGAACACTTACATCTTGAGAGGGTAAGATCCTTTTCGCCGAGAAGCAAAGCAGCATGCGTATTGAGGATCCACTGCTCCCTGGCATCAGTTGTACCGGCAGCCTGAGGTCGAATTGTGTCGTATCGCACACCTTGCATGTGCTTGAACTTCGCCGCCAGTTCAGGAGTCTTGGGGTTCGCACAGCCATCTAGCCAACGCAGGAGAGGAGGGAGCTTTGCGAGTCGCAGGCGCTCTTGTTCCTGCCGGATACGTCGTTGTTCGGCTTCCTTTGCAGCACGCTTGCGTTCCATCTCCTCGCGATGCAGGCGCTCCTTGCGCTCGCGTTCTTTGCGCTCTTCCTCTTCTCGTAGGCGGCGAGCTTCCTCGGCAGCCTCGCGCTCAAGTTGTTCCTTACGAAGCCTCTCCTCCTCTTCGCGTTGCTTTCGTGCTTCTTCCTCTTGTCTCTTGCGTTCTTCCTCCTCGCGGCGTTTCTTTTCCTCCTCTCTCAAGCGCTTCTCCTCTTCCTCGCGACGCTTCTTCTCCTCAGCCTCCCGGCGTTGCTGCTCTTCCTGTTCTTGACGCTTCTTTTCGAGCTCGGCCTTTCGTTTGCGCTCCTC
Source organism: Colletotrichum sansevieriae (assembly GCA_026260285.1). Lineage (NCBI taxonomy): Eukaryota > Fungi > Ascomycota > Sordariomycetes > Glomerellales > Glomerellaceae > Colletotrichum > Colletotrichum sansevieriae. The sequence goes on along the minus strand of JAOQIF010000594.1, from coordinate 17,337 downwards.
CTCGCGCTGTTTGGCCTCTTCCTCCTCCCTCTGGCGCTTCTCCTCCGCTTCGCGTTCGCGCTCTTTCTGCTCAGCCTCGCGTTTCCTTTGTTCAGCTTCCCGCTTTTTCTCTTCCGCCTCACGCTGCCGTCGTTCTTCTTCCTTCTTGCGGTTCTCGTCGGCCTCGGCATCGCGTCGCCTGCGTTCCTCTTGTCGCTTTTCCTCCCTCCGCCTTTCCTTCTCCTCCTGCCGCCGCTTGTCGTCATTTTCCTTCTTTACACGAATTTCGTCCTCAATGTCCTTTACATCCTTGGCATCTGGCATTTCAATATCTACGTCTTCGGACTTGACGTGAATGCTCGACTTGTCGCTATTGCTTGACTTGCCTGACTCCCTTCTGTGACCATCAGAATCTGACTTAGCCTTCGCAGGCCTGCGTTCGCCGTCGTCATGATCCCTAAGGTTAGACTTTGATCTGGGAGGACCGTCCCGTGAAGAACGGTGCGGATCATCTGGCGATGCATTTGACTTGGGTCGTCGTTCCTTGCCATCGATATCTAGTCGCCTCCTCTTCGTCGGAACCTCGCCGTCGTCCTTGTCACCGGTGCTGGAATGCGGAGGAGTAACGCTTGATCGATGCCTCTTCGAGGAGTGGTCACCTGAAACCGACAGCCGATCTCGAGATTCGTCCCGCTTCAGGGCCTTAGTACGGTCGTGATACTTCTCAGATAAGGGCTCGCCTTTCGGTTTCTCGGGATGGTCATCGTGTTTGGGATCACGCGGGCTGGATGGGTCCTTGAGGGAAGAGGTGCTGGAAACCATGCTAGCGCGTCTGTTCTTCTCTCTCTCCCCTCGCAATTCGCCTTTGGATATCAATTTCCTCCGTGGCTTGACCGCCTCCCCTTCAGAAGACATGGCCACGTCTGATTCAGCGCGCTTGCCAGCCTTGAGTTTCTGCGACGGTGCAGGAGATGCTTCTCGATCTGATAAGGCCATAGTAGGTACCCTATCCTCTTTTCGTGGTCGACCAGGGCCGCGCTTCGGCGAAGTCTCGTCGTGGAAGGAATCCGATCTTCGCTTTTCCTTGGGGCTGGTAACATTGCGACTGGCAGTTTTTTTCCGGCTCTCAGGGTCCCGAGAGGGACTTGACAAATTGCGCTTGTGTGCCCGAGCTTCTTCTTTGAGTTCGTTTCGACCCTGGCGCTTTGCCTCTCGCTCTTGGTCTCGGTCGCGCTCTCGCTCACGCCTATTAGGAGACTTGGTCTTGGAAATATCACGATGTGACTTTCTATACGCATCGTAAGCTTCCTTGAGCATATGCTCCTCATCTTTCCAGTTCGTTCCTTGCCGACGTCGCGCGATCTCGTGATATGTCTCCCCTTTGAACCGACGTGTCGGGTCGAAGTTCCCCTGGTCCAATAGCAACCTTACTACCTTGATATTCTCCTGACCTATCGCGGCTAGCATTGGTGTCGCAAACTCTGGCGGCATACTGTGAACTGGCGCAGGATCTGGATTCGCACCGCCCAAAGCGAGAAGTAGTTGAATGACTACTTCATGTCCACCTCGAGCTGCTGCGACCATAGCTTCGGAATCGTCACAACCATCCTTAACCTGTAAAATTCGGGTGACAGTTTCCTCGTCACCTCTTGCAGCAGCCTGTCGGAGGGTCTTGTCATCCAACGACATGTACAAGAGGTAATTGCTCGTCTTCGTAGCCCTCACGGTTCCCGCCCGGCGGCCGCTGGTGTGAGAGGAGGGCGCAGGCGACCTCCTTGGGCTATCTGGTCCGAGCGAGGAGCGGCCATCTGCGTGGTCGACAGAATGATGGTCTTCAGACGTACGTCGCCGCTCGCCCTGTCGAGATTTCGCCTCGACGAGTGCGGCGCGGAATTCTGCGGCGTTCTCTAAATCATCGCTGACTCGATCCAAGGGTTCCTCGCCACTGACGTTGGCTTTTCGCGGGTTCACCCCTGCGTTGAGCAGCAGCTTCACAACTCCGAGGTGACCATTATCGACGGCATCCAACAATGGTGTATCCTTGTCATAATTGACACAGTCCAGATTACAGCCAGCGTCGATGAGAAGCTTGACGATATCTTCGTAACCATTAATTGCAGCGATCTGAAGTGGCGTGTTCCCTGCGTAGTCGGCGACGTTGAGGTCCTCAGGCCGCTCACCGAGTCGTTGCTTCGCGATATCGTATTCGCCTCTGGCACAGGCTCTCGCAAGGAAAGTTTGACCATGAGCATCGAGGTGTTTCTTGTGTGGTGCGATCTTGGCAGGTGACATGTTTGACTCGGCAGTGGCGGGTGTGGAAAGATTGCGCAGCTTGGAGCTTCGGGGATGAGGGCTGCCGCTCGCAGAAGATTCATCCGAGTGATAGTCGGTCGACTGGAGCGGAGGAGGCAATCGCTTCTTCTTGTGGCTCAGGCCATTAGACGAGTTTGCAGGAAGTTGCATAGAAATGCTCCGTCGGTGGGCACGTGGGTGGTGGGGAGATACGGATCTGGTACGAGATCCTGAGTGGCCCTCATTTTCTCTCCTAGAAGAAATCGTCTTGTGTTCCTTGGGGGCACGATTTGGTCGGGCATCGACGCCAGTGTCTGAAATGCGTTGTCGTCGAGCCTTCCTGTTCTCTTCCTCGTCCTCTGAATCTGCCTTGGGAGCTTTGCGTTTGTGGGGAACTGTCCGATCGGTGGATTTGGCTCGATCTTTCAGGGACATCTTAGGAGATTTCCTACGGTCAGCGCCCGTGTCGGAATCGGAATGCCCACCGGTTCGACGCCTCGGCGGAGATGCAGGAGCTGAACTGAGGCCGCTGGAGCCATCTTTACTTCGGGCGGTTTGATCGTGGAGGCGTTTCTTTTTCAAACCCAGCGAGGAGGCCCCCTCGGACAAAAGACGGGGAGGGTTGGCAAGCTTGTCTTTGTCTCCGTCTCTGGTGGCACTGACATCACGATTCTTGCGGGGGACTGGGGACTCTCCATCGCTGCGATCCTCGTGCTTTACCTTTCTGGCCTTGGAGGGTGAGTGACTGTCCTTCCCAGGCAAGACGATGGTTTCGGCATCCGAATCTCTCTCGGCAGGAGCATCGTCGGGATTAGGCAGCGCACGAGACACAGTTACGCTTGGGTTGATGTCCTTTGGCGGGTTTGGTGGGTTTGGCGGGGATTTGATGAGCTCGTCTGCACTTTTTGGCTTGTTGTTGGTAGAATCTTTGGACTCGTCAGGCTGGTGATTGCCCGGTCGCTTCTCCGCAGCAGCGACGGGCTTCGGCTTGTCGGACCCGGCAGCATTCTGCGCATCCATATCATTTATCTGAAGGTCGAAAAACTGGCCAGTACCATCCTGGCCAGAGGTCGGCCACAAGTGAGAGGAATGAGATTGTGGTTGAATTGAATGATTGATTGGATCGCAGTCGGCGGACGATTACTCGGTCGGCAGAGCAGTTCCCCCCTACAGAGAAGATGGCCAGGTCAGTCACGAGCGCGGTAGGCGAAAGTGACGTTGTCGAAGGAGCAGCAAAATCGGATCACGGCGACGATAAGGAAAGGAAAAAATCAAAGGAAGCGCCTGGCCGGAATAATGATGCGTGAGGGTCGATGGACACGGGCGAGAGTGGAAATGCTGGAAAGGCTGTCTTGTCGCTTCGATCGGTTTTGCTGACGGTGGAAATGGGGCCGCGAGAGTCTTCAGAGTCAAAAAGTCTGATCGCCACCTCTTTGATTGGACCCAACGGGGGACGCTTGGAATACGGGCGGCCAGCAGCAGCAGCAGGACTAGCAGTCAGGCAGAGAGCTTGGAGAGCGCCCAGTAGTGCGTGCCACTGGTAGTGGCAGTGGCAGCCTGACGACTAAGGTGATCATGGACGAAACCATTTTGTGTTGTGCTGGGATAGGTACCTCGAAACACAGCGCTATTTTGCTGTATCTTTAAGTATCTCAGAATCGCACTAGCGACTCAAACGACATGTAACCTGAAGAAGCCCCGGTACTGCCATGCTTCAGACAGATAGATAATGGTACCTAAGGAGGTAGATATATGGTAGGACGCCTTTGGCTTGCTGCAATATTACAAGACAGGGAAGGCCACCTGACCCTGTCTGTCAGCCCGCGAAATTTCCCTTGGATTCAATCCAAAACAAGGCCCGACCATTCAAACGACACTTTTGCCAGGCTGTTACCCTGCAAATTCGATTTCTTGTCTAGAAAACACAGCATCCCCACTCCTTCGGATTTGGTACGTACTTCCAGTGCTGCTACGATACGCGATGCTGCACCACAGAAGGTACGTATCGAACCTTTGAACTGGGTATGTCGGCCCACTCCAGCCAATCCCAACCTCCTCTCGAGTTGCAACAGGCTCCTCTTCCAGTCGCAGTCTGAATTGAAAGAACGAATCACGGACGACTTCGAAAACGGAGCTCTGGCAACGGGAATGGCCACCTCGCAGTGACTCCCACTTGCCTGTGACGCAGTTTTTCACAGGGTCCGTTCTCGCCCCCTTTGTTCCACCGCCCCACTTCCTTCTGCCGACTTCCTTGCTTCTCCACCCAACTGCCTGGATCCTCCCAGCTCGACGCAGAACATTTTGACTCTTGGCTGTCGCTGCTCGCTCCCCACCCTCGACAGCTTACTTCAGTAGAACTGACATCGTCGACGGTCGACGTTTTCTCCCCCCGCGTCAGCAGACTTCCTAGTGCGTGGCCGTCCCGAATTCACCTCTCTCGACATTACGCTACATAAGTTTGGGAGTCCCACGAGATAATACCAACTGTGTGCCAACTGTCAAACATTCTCGATCACATTGACGCAAACTTCGGGAACATGACTTCGGGAGTTGTGAAGCTACCCACATCCCTTGTCGACGTCAGGATCACGAAACTCCCGCCTTCCGCCTTCTATATTTCAGACTTCATTTCCGAGGAAGAAGAACATGCCATCTTGCAGAAGGTACCGAAACCCTCGAACGAACTTCATTGACCCTCTATGACTGCGGGCCGCGCTGTCGCTACTGTCTTTCAGCCGTCGCTGAGTGGCTGCCACTTGGATAAACAAACGAAAGCACGGCGACAGTAGTGTCAGCGGGAGAACCATACTGCTGGATTGCTAGCCGCATCTTCGAAGAGCTTGATTTCACCGCTAACCATATGCTTGGCGGAACAGATCGCAGATGCGCCGAAACCCCGCTGGAAACAACTGACTCATCGACGTCTCCAAACATGGCCGTCCGATCTTGTCCAGAACAAGCTGATCGATGCTCCCTTGCCACAATGGCTGCAAGAGCCTGTGATCCCGCGAATTCTTTCCTTGCGTCGATTTACCGGTGCTGATTCGTCCCGTCTGTTCGCTGGAAGCCCTCATCAACGACCGAACCACGTGCTGATAAACGAATATCCTCCTGGAGTCGGCATCATGCCGCATAAGTTGAGTACCTGGTAGGTACTTAGGTGAAGACACAAATCTCATAGTGATTACAGGACGGCGCTGCCTATCATCCAGTCGTGTGCACTGTTAGCCTAGGAGCAAGCTTGTGTCTGAATTTATACCAAAGCAAAGAGGACGGTGCGCTAGATCCGGAGCCTGTGTGGCGCATTTTACAAGAACCCAGAAGCCTCTTGGTCACCACCGAGAACCTTTACACCCATTACCTACACGGCATTGCCGATATCGACGAAGATGTCGACTTGTCATCCGAGACCGTCGTGAATTGGGACCTTTTGCGAAACAAGGATCCTTTCATCGACGGCCGGAACGTGCGCGCAGTCAGAACGAGCCTTACATATCGAGATGTCATGCAGGTTTCCAAGCTCGGCGCCAGGTTGGGCTTGTTTAGGAAGAACTGATATTGGCTTCAGTGAGTCTAGAAGAGGTAGGGGATCATTCTCCATCTCCCTGCCACTTCTTCAGTACCAAATTGCTGCGCGTACCACTGCTTGGTACCGGCTGCGGTTGTTCCGAGATTCGTGACAATGAACCAGAAGGCGCAAAGAAGCGTGCGATTGATCCACTGACCCGATGGTGCACCCAGTATGGCAAACCCGAGGTACAAGATGCACTCGCAGGTATAATGAGGACAGACAAGGTATTGGAATAGGCCCTGATCTGGAAGCGAATATTTCTTCAAGCTGGCCAAGTATTGGTGACACCAATGCTGGTTGACCCAGCCATAGACGTATAACGAAATACCAACAATCGAGGTAGGCGACGCGAGTCTGCTCAAACTTGGCCTGGATATCGCTTGAAGGGAAGCTGGGGAAATCAGTGGGAGCTGATAGAAATCCGGATGGAAAGACGTGCCTGATCCGTCAACCCAGACCGAAATACCCATACAGAGGTAGAACCCTAGGCCGAGCAACCAATGAACAAACCACATCTTTGAGGAACCGGACTTCATGACAAATAAGCACTCGTAGAGTCTCCTCAATCCCTGGAGCAACATAAGTGCCCACACAAGCACTGTCTGCTCAAGGCTCATTGCAGGACTTCCCGACCGCGTCTGCCAAGCTGCGACGAAACCGAAGGCCGGACCGTCTCGAAGGTACTCAAACGCCCAGAACGCTGAGCCCGCGATTGAAGCGACGTAAAAGTGCGTAAACCAGGCATGCGGGACCTGTCCGACAGAGGCTGCCGCCTTGATGATTTCACTGAACCGGTTTGCGACCTCGAGCCCGCCTCCCTTTATCTGGCCATCTGTCCCGGCGGGCGAGCGAGCGCCGTAGTCGAGAATAGCATGCTGCGCAGCCTTGGGTACTGCTTGGATCGTCAGGACGGCCGCCGATGACAGGCCGAAGAAAAGCTGGCACCATTGGGCAGGGGAGAGCGCCGATAGGGCCTCGAAGCTGGGTAAAAGGGAGGCCATTGGGATGGGTAAGACGCTCGAGCGCTCGTCCATGCTGCGCGGCGTGGATATGGAGGGCACAGTTTTGGAAAGAAATTGACACGGCGGTATTGGACGGGCGGAATCCCGTCTCGGATCATCTCGCAGACCGGGCCCGTCCACTGAGTGAGTGGAGGTGGCGTCCGGCTTGCACGCCCCGCTTCGGGTGGCGGGCCCCAAGTAAGGTACATTGAGAACATCAACCCTGCCGTGCCTGCTTACCACGAGAAAAGGAAAATCTAGTTGGCATCAAGTCAGGCTACTATATGTGGCTGATTGAACCCAGCAACTAATGCATGGAACTAATTTCGTGCATTGTCTTTCGCTTCCCGCCTACGTCTCGAGGCGACCTCGAGCTTCGCGCACCGTCGCCGTTAGGGCCAAATGTCCACTTCACAGAGGTTAAAAATGCAGTGAAGAAAGTGTTCATATCTCATATCCATCACCATCCACATTTAAACACCAGGTACTTTAGACATGGACGCAAACCCACTTACTGAGAAGGAGATTGAGATGGATTTCACATGATTCAATGGAGCTCTACACCTCTCCCGGGGTTTCAAACGTTAGCGCAGTGAATTGCCCCACTAGTCCCTATCTCATAACCGGGTTTTTTTGCTAAAGTCATAAGTCTATTATTTTCGCCCGATTTCTAAGGGATTCTAAGGAAAGTGACTTCTAATATAAAAGCCGAAGCCCACCTACTAACGCCGAAAGAGAGGGCGGATTTTTTTCCTACTATTACTAACCCTAACACCTACCTACCCACATAGCGACCTCGCTAGGTCTACCGATTATAAGTAGCCAATAAGTTAGGTAGTAGTAGTATTAGCTACTAAATATGCTATATAAATAATACTATTTAAAAGTACTAGTACTATGTTAATCTTGCGCCGTTTAGGTATAGTATCGTGGGGCAATTCAAACGCTAATATTTGAAACCCCGGGAGAGGTGTAGGTGGTCGATAGATAGGCAGATAGGCAGATAGGCAGATAGGCCCCGAAACTTCTGATGAGGCGTAAGCATGTGACTCGGAGTGACTGTTTTATCTTGTCTGTCTCGAGCTCTAATTGCCTTGCCTGACTTGTGAGTCCCCGATGCGCCTCTTTCTCTTGCATCCCTTCGAGTGATAATTTCCTTGTCAAGTTGTGCCCGTGAGATGCCTGTCCCTGTCCTGATGCCTCGAGTGAGTAATTTGGTCGTTACGGCGAGGCTGCATCGACATGGTCGTGGACGAACCAGGCCTCCCCCGCCGCACCGCCTCAAGTTTCGATTATAAAAAGACGATCCCATCTCCAAATAAAATAACGAATTCGCCGCCCTAAAATCATCATGGCTCCCCGAATACGCTCACAACATTGATACCTCTTGTCTTTTTCCAATTATCTCTGAGTAGAAAGGCTCACATAGCCCTTGCTCTGCTGAAGTGACCCTTCTCTTCATTGAGTAGTGTTGGTGATAGTTTGAATTGGGAAAAACTCGCCAGAGACGACAGTGCGAGCTACTCGGTGATAATAGGAAAGACGGAATTGAATGTGTGCGGCAGTGACTGTCTTGGTAAGAAGCAAGATATCTGTGCTGATGACATCGATTAAGATACCAAAAGTGCTTTGGAGGATTGTCGGAGGGAACCAAGGTTATGGAGGAAAGTTGAAATCAAAAGGGGAAAAAAAAAGCGCGCTGTGGATGAAAAGGTTGTCTAGAGTCAGATGTAGTCTAGCCTGGTTGGTGGTGTTCGGTCACAGTGATAAGTAGTGAGCTGGGAGGCTGAGAATCAAGGCAGCACGTTGAACATAATGATTAGATATTTATAGCTGTAGTCATTCAGAGGAAGGAGGTTGCTAGTAGTCAAAACCGAGGCAAATTCAACTTGATTCGAGGGCACAAGAAAGACGCGAAGAGGAAGTTCCAAAACAAGGAGTATTGGAAAAAGGACAGCTGAACACCAAGTGATTAACCTGGGTAACATGCCCAAGACAACGGTAATGAGATGGGGCTCACAGGATGTGAACAATAATGAAAAGTCCATCATAGATGGAAGAAGATAAGGACATTATTGTCTGACGAAGAAATTTGCGTCTCCGGTCCACTTGGACTTAGCATCCTCTCCGCTGGAGAGGAATTCCCCAGGCAACACCACGGGGAGGTTTGGAGTACGACTTGTCGCCCCAAGGGGTAGTGATGAGGCTCACCGGGGCCATCGTGGAGCTGGGTGTGTCGGACCAGCTTAGAGGAGAGGAGAGAAGGTCGGATGTGGAGAAAGAGTGGTGAAACTGGGCAGGACGACCAGTTTCTGAAGGTCAATTTTTGCGCTAAGCGTCTGGGAGCCATTACCGAAGGAGCGAAGGGCAACAAGCCTCATCCAGTCAAGCGGCACTCCCGTTGCAGAGATGGCGAGCGTTTGACAGAGTTGTCTAGCTATAGCCTTTTAGGGGGGCGAGGCCTGAGGTCTGAAAACTTGCTGTTCTAAGTGAGACTAAGGGAAGTCCTCGTTTCCTTTCTTCTTTCCTTCCATCCTTCCGTTTTCGAAGACTTCGGTGCCTGATGAGGGTCAGCGCGATGGCGATGTGCCTGAAGAGGGCTTGATTTGAAAGTGACTGGAGAAGCTTGTCGGTGTAAAAGGAAAAGAAGAAGAAAAAGAAGAAGAAGAAGGGGAAGGAGGTGGGAGGTAGGAGGCATTATGTACTCGGCCCCCAGGCACCTGGTCGGCTCATCAGATCTGGTTCCAAAAATACTGCGAGGTCAGAATCAAGAGTCTTTGTGGAACAGCCCATGAAAAGCTAGGGACTGAATTGAGGCTGAGACTATAAGACCAAAACTACCTTGATGTAGCGTAGGAAAAAGCCATCAAGCTCTAGCCGCTTCTAGATGGCGAGAAAGGAGAAAAAATCGAGCTACCGAGCGCCTTGGTACATTAATGTTTCTTCACGATAAACATATGAGTCACCGCCATGGGCAAGTCTTGGGGTGCGTGTACTGTATTGATTTTGTGAGGGACAGCTTTAGAACTCGTTCACAGACGGAGTCCGAGGAAGGGCTGGGCGGAAACAGGTTTACGCTGAGCACCTCGTTCTCTCAGACCGTCTCTTTGAAGCTATCCTCTCTAAGCTGTGAAGAAAACCCTCGTAATGATAGATGTTCGAGGCTGAGCGGCTCTTGCAAGTTCTGCAATAATCTCCGTGAAGAAACTTCATCCGCGGGAAGGGGTGGGGTGCAAGCATAGAACTTGGCCTTCAGAAAGAACTCTCTCGAACACTGAGAAGCCTTCGGTCAGCAGGACATTCTGGCCGACAATCTCTAGTGAAGTTATGCTAAATGAAGACAACGGTTCTGCAGTTCCTGGCTCTCATACCGAGTCACAATTGACTTGTGAATATCCCGTCTTGAATTTTTATAAAGGTTGTGACTAGGTGCAAAAATGACAGAGCTGATCACAGACGGTTGTACATGCGAGCCATTGCGTAAGATTAGATTACCTGGCCAAGAAAAAAAAAGGTGTTCCTTCGATCAGCATCATCGGAAAGAAAAGCCCAAAAAGTCGAGTCTCTCCCGCCCGGAATCAAACAAGGGGCGCGTGCGCGACAAGCACGCATGTTGCCACTGCACCACGGGAGATTCATATCTTGTCCAAGTGTTGACTCTTATTGAGGATGGAAGAGTTTATTTTGACTTATCAAGGCTCGGTGTGTTGTTGGCTCAAAGCTGTGTGTGAATGTAGTGCGAAAGCTTTCTCCCTGTTTGGTAGACCGGCCAGCTTACCTCAAGCAGAAGCAACGAACAATTCCTCAGCAAACTCTATCTGCAGCCCCTCTCTCACGAGTCCCACATGATAGTTATGGGAAAGTCACTGAGGAATTGGATGTGACTGAGTGGCAAGTCCGAAGAGAGAAGGCATACTACAAAGAAACGTCTTCCAAATCTTAACTTCTGGGAGACAACTCCTTCGCCTTTGCCCCAAGAAGCATCCGTCTCCCTAAGATCATCAGTTGCAATATGCAGTCTATGTCCAAACTCCGATGTAATATGAGAAACTCATAGTGTACCTCTGAAACTCAGGAATAAATTCGAAGGGTCGTTCAACTACCTAGGCACCATAATGGTGGGAACCTACACAGTTATTACCTGGAATAGGAATGAATTTGTCACCATGCTGTAGATCTAGGCTCACAGGTCCTGACCTTGTCGATCCGAGTTCTACCATTTTACTCTATTCATCAACAGCTTCAAACCAATGTCATGCCAAACTCCGACCAATGTAAACTAGAATGAAAAGGTATCCCAACGCCCTGCCATGCCTTTCAAAAACAAAACGCTTCAGTACAACTTTTTCACAACAGTTTACAGGCGTTCTCATGGGCCCATTGGTACACACTCGGGTTACCCCCCGTTAGTTTCAGCAAATGTCGCTCATACGGGCCCAGAGGCTCTTCGACCATGACTCTCGAATTAGGAGTGTCTTTGCCGCAGTACTTCCACACCCAACGACCGCTGTCAGAGTTTGCTGGGTGCTCAACAAAGTGGGTTCTATCCTCTTCGGGCTCCCATTGAGGGTGATGCGGGACCGGGTCCTCATAATTTGTCATGGTACGGACGAGTTTCCAGTTCTTCTTGAGGGCGGGGTTTTCCCAGGTTGCCTTGTCGTTGAGACCAAGACCCTGACAGGCCAAACGGACACGGACTGACGAGTGAATACGTTCATTGGTGTCCTTGAGGTACGGCCCATCTCTAGCCTCGGTCTTCGGGTTGACTTCCTTGTAGAGACCAGGAGAGCGGGTGATCTTTCCGGCCAAAGAGTATACGAGGCTTGAAGTCTTCTGGATAGCGCCTAGACCCCATGGCCGGAGGGGGTGGTTCTGCGTGAAGATGGGTTCAATAGCCCACTTCTTCGTCTTGTTCTGCTTTTGCAGAGCGTGGTAGAAAGACTTCGACTGATTCACGAAGCGTTCGAGTGCGCGTGGGTTGAACTCGACGCCAATCGATGCGAGCTGGTCCATCATCCCTGATGAAATTAGTGTTATGCATAAAGAAGTAGGCCAGACGAGTGAACTTACATGCAAGAGTGATATTGGACATGCCCTGGTCATTCCAACCACCACCACAGTTACCGTGGTTGCCCGGGAACCAAACCTGGCGCAGATCAGTCGACAATCTGTTTGCTTCGAGGCGCTGCCAAACAGCAGGTTGAAAGGAGTATCGAGTCTCGTCGAGTGCAAGAGCCTGGAAAGCATGCTCGATGCGGTCTGACAAGCTGGTGTCCCAGAATCTATACTCCTTGTTGGAGGCATAGATCCCGAGCTTGTTCAGCCAAGCTATTTGGGGGATACCAAGGCTGCCGACAGTATCCCAAACGGCTAAACTTGGTTAGCTAGTGGTCGCTGAGATGCTCAGAACGGTACTTGCCAACAGCCTTGACCTTGATCAGATCTCCCTTTCCGTCTTCCTGTCGAACACGGGTCATGCCACGCTACGAAACGTAAGCATCTACAACACTAAATGAACGAGACCAAGGAGCCCACCTTCTCCAACTTCGCTCTATACTTCTCCGGGGCATCTTTACCCTTGGGCTTGTTGTCAAAGGGCATGTTGGGAAACTCATCGCGGTAGTCCTCATTCATCCAATTCTCCATGTCCTTGAAGATAGGGTAGAAGTGCTCCACGCCCTCACGAGTCAGGAGGCCCAGATCAGCAATCATGCCAGCCACGGAACGAACGGTGTACGCGCCGCGCGAGAAGCCGATGAGTATTATCTCGTCGCCGTCGCAGTAGTTGGCGCAGAGGAAGCTGTAAACCTGGCGGACTCTTTCAGACAAGCCCAGACCAAAAGCACCGCCGGTGAGGGCGTCGAGGGCGTTGGAACCTGTACCGAGGCCAGACTCGTACTCGATGACCTGCACTCGACCATCGCTGCACTTTCGGCGAAAACATCTCGAGATGCGGGTCACGTTTGACGGAATCTGGAGCGAGCCTTTGGGCTTGAGGAAGGTTGGCTTGACGTAGCCGCTCTCCCTAGTATGTGTTAATGATGACAGTTCAGGTCGGGACTTTATGGACTGTTCGTGACTTACGAGTTCATCCATGTGCCGTCGCAGCACACGATCAATCTCTTTGGAGAGTAGTTCACCATGTTGGCAGCAGTTGGAGCAGACATGTCCAAGGGCGAGTTGACCCGAGGTGGATCGAGAAGGGTCTGGGCGAAACGTAGGATCTAGGTAGGCTTCAGGAAGAGAGTCGACTCGACTATAGAGTAGGACGTGATGTCGAGTCCTACACGTAAGACCAACCGAGTTAAGATTGGTCCTGCTTGTTTGTTGATGTTCCAATCTTCACTTCCCCCCAGGGGCTTACGGCTGGTCCCTTCTTTATAAAGCAGGGACAATCGACGAAGCGCCCCTGCCAGGCACCCAGATAGGCAAGCACGGGGGCGAAATAGAGTCATCTCAGCGACAGCATCGTGGTTCGCAAGGCTGGCCTATGAGAAGGCAGACATTTTGCGGGTGACATCGGCGAACACAAAGGTTCTGCAGGGGAGCGACCACAAACAAAGACAACCGTGCAACTGAAGATGCCCCCGCTCGCTCAGCTCCTTGTCCAAGGGAGGATTTCGATGGCTGAGAGCCGGGAGGGGACATCGGAGTCGCAACTGCAGCTCTCCACTCCAATGTCATTGTGAAGGAGCAGTCAGCAACCGGGGATATTGCAGACCTCTCAATGGCTGAGCATATAGATATGATAGAAATGAGCAGTGCGCCGCGCCTCATGCCTGCATTCCGCTTGACCAACTGAGCCGCCGGAGAGTGGTGTCGAGGACCAAATGAAGGCAGGTGACGATCTGCGCCTCTTGAAAGGCTTAATAGCCGACATTGGGGGCCAGGGCATCGTCCATTGGGCGGCTGTAGAGTCAGCGCAAGGCGAAGTGATGGCGGTGGAGGCTCGTACGGCGGCACTCCTGTGTAAGATGCAGTACACGACCGTACATTTTAGGTTTTGATTGTCATCGAGTTGTAATCGGGGCCGAATCAACGATTCAGGCTATGTATGACTCCTCAGGTAGGCTTCGGTGTGCGGTTTAGGTGATTCATGGATGGAAAAGCAGCAACAGTTGGAAGATCTGGAGGTTGCCCAGGTCGGAGGCGGGTGAGTGTGGGTCTTACTTGGTGCCTCTTGTCTTATTCGCCCAGGTGCGACCTCGAGGGTAGGCGCGATGTCATATTCCGGCGGCTCTTCCGATCGCCATACCGTATCTGACCAAATTTGGTGAATGTCCCACTTCATTGAGTTTGGGCCTATGTCTGGCCTGACCAGGAGAGAGAGCCTTATTCGAAGAAGAAGACTTTTTTCTCGGCGTCTCCTCAAACTTTGGCATCCTGTTCATCCAAAGATAGGACGAACCGCTGACCCCCTACTTCACCGAAACCTCACCCTCATCAGACGACTTCGCAACCAGGCATTACCATTGAAACACCTGCAATGACCCGTCAGATAATTACAACTGTGCAAATTAGTTCACGGCGGCTCGGGAGCTCACGTCAGCCATTTCCGCCTCAGCCTCCGCCACACCCGTAATCCCGTCTGACTGTGCCAAACTTACTCCGACATCTGACTCTAAGCGATTGCCGACCCAGGAAACCTTCTGATCGCCCAATCCCAAGATACCGAGGGTACAAACGAAGGAAGCCATAAGCAAGCCTTTGAGGTATCTTCCAGAAGGAAGTGCCGCTTGAGTCTGGTGAGCTGTGGCCTTCTACTTAGTGATGAGTGGTGTTGTGGGGAAGAGACATTCCCTCCCTTTTCTCAACATGGCTAGCCGTAGCAGTGGTGGCTTGAGTCGCCCCCCGACCAATCACGCCAAGAATCGTCACCCGAATCAGGAACTAATATACCAGTGGAAGACATCACCCTCTGCTTAACTCTGCTGAGCTACGGCAGGGCATCCTCCCTTCTGAAGCTGGACCCCGCCACTCAACGACAAGGAGATCGCAGCCATGCGGCGGCCACCGTCTCAGTCCATATTCCAATAGTCCATATTCAGCCCTATGAGAACCGGAACGACCAATGGTCAAACACCTCGACGCAGACCGCGCTTAAGTTATTTTGCAGATGTGAAAAGCTAATGTTGACCTCACTTGGTTACTCGCTTCCGCTAAGCTCTGCATCCTGAGACAAGTAAAGCAGTGGCACACTACCAAGCGATCATTGAACTCCCTGCATTCAATACGCCTCCTCGTCTCTGGTTTCCTTATGCTTGCAAAAGCAACTGCCATATGATTGTCTAATCGCCGCTAAGTGGCGGCGTATCTATTGCTTCTTCGTCGCCATGCTCCTGCTCAAAACAACAGGCAACACTACGTTAAAGAAAAAGGGAAAAGAAAGGCGTACAAGCAAATAGTGTGGGTATTACATCTCCTACATGTTGTGACGAACATTGAATGCCGGCCGTGACATTTTCTTATGGACTCCCCGATGATTCCCCTCGCAGCAAGCCGTTGCTGCTAATCGAATGCTTCTGATCCGTGTGAAATCCGCTATTTTCCCCCAGACCTTTTTAACCCAAGATACTCATATATGCCTTACTCAAGGAAATCGTGGCAAGGCCCTCTTTGAAGACCTATTCCTCCCCAAATAGAATGGGGGCGTGCTCAGCGCAGAGAGACTCAAATCCTAGCCAGTAGACAGTGTTGTTGTCGTTGCTGGCGTCTGAGTACGCACCACCGTCCGTCTCCCTAATCTCTTTGGGGTAGGGGTGTGCTGGGTACCAAATCCGGCTGTCGATGGGCTCGGGCGTATACGCCTCCCCGGCGTGGAACCAGTTGATGGCGGACCGAATCAGCGATCGAGAGTAAGGGAAGAACCATAAGCGAGGCCAGAAGGTGTCCAGGGCTCCCTTCTCACCAGTAACGTGGAGCAGAGGGAATATCTGCTTCGTGACAATATTGGCTCCAAACTCGGACTTGCGGATTAGCTCGTTGACAGTGGCGCCCATTGTCTCGTCCGAAGTCGTATTGAAGATGCGCTTGAGCGACTTCATGCCGTCTGCCTGCATGTGCAAATGCCACGGCACAAACTCAGAGTTGTTGCGCGTGTTCTGGTTGATCTCGACCGAGTAGAGAGGTCCAACGAACTTGCGCCAGTCCACCCAGTCAGTGTATCCGGCCCACGTCTGGAACAGGAGACTCCAGTAATCCATGGCAATATGGAAGTTGTAGCTGTACTGAGGTTCCAGCTGGGGAACGAAGCCGTCTTCCGGTGGATGCATAACATGCGCTTCCGGGTTCTCCTCCTTCTGCATCTCGATACGTTCAAGCTCCTGCAGGCCCCATACGTCGCTCATGTAGAACTGGTCGCTTTCCCTGAACTCGTATTCCGGATCGTACACCTCGTTGATGAGGTCGAGCGTGGCGCGGAACATCTCGCGAACTTCCTTGATAGGGCCCATGATAGTACCACTGTTCAACCATCTCGGGTGGTTATAAGCCATGTCGCCAGAGTTCGTCAAGGGGCCAAACTCCCGACCGTCCATGTTGGGAACGGGCGGGACTGCCCAGCATGCGGGTCGGCGCCAGTCCACCGGCCAGCAGACCTTGTCGGCACCAAAGAAGATGTGTCGTCCAAGGGGTCCAGCGAGGCTCGCAGCCTTCTGAGGTCCGAGCTGTTGAATGATGCGCTCGTCCTCCTTTTCAGCAGCCTTGAAGTAGCGCTCAATCATGACATCAGGCCCGAATTGCAGGAGCACGTCGTAGCCGTCAATCATCAAGAAGAGGTCGTCATTGGCAGAAGTCGGCAGATCTTCGAGGTACTTGGTGACGACTCGGATCTTGGCCAAGTGCGACAGGGCCGCATCGTTCTCGCCGGTAGCATTCCATCCTGCAATGGTCGGAGCACCGAATCGGTTAACGGTCGAGGAGACGAGGGCGCGGCAAAACTGGAGATTCGGTGCGCTGGCGGCAATGAGAAAATGGAAGCGACCAACGCCCGGCGAGCCGTACTTTCCCTTCTTGCTAGAGGGTGCGGAAGATTTGCTGCCGGTCACACTGGGTAGTGAAGCTGAAAGGTCGGGCTGCAGATGCAAACGTCAGTGTCAGGGTAGGGCGGGTGTCTCAGAGACCTGTAGGAGTTCGGTCGACGTTTCAGCCGAAGTTGGCACGTGGGTGCATTCCTCTCTCGAAGAATGCTGCCCCAGCAGATCGTGGTTTGCGACGTCGATCAAAACGGCGAAGAATTCTGAAGTAACGACAATGAGACTTACCCAATTCAAGCTCTCCGGGACAGTGGATTGCGAAAAGATGAGTAGAATGAGGACGACAATGAAGGCTGCCAGCAGAACGAGTCTGCGGCCTTTCAGCTGCATCAACATAGGGCCGAAACGGGTGTCATTTAGCTGCCGGATTGGCTTGAGATCCAGGTTGGGCTTTTTTTTTTTTTTTTTTTTTTTTTTTTTAAAAAAAAAAGGGGGGGGGGGGGGGGTTGTTTGCGAGGCG